>JACEFZ010023227.1:302500-417500 GCA_014155875.1 Cepaea nemoralis | reverse complement strand
TAAGTTGTGTGATTTCTGCAGTATGTACCTGACGAGATGCAGCGAAATATGCCAGGCAATAAATCGTGCAATCTATTGTTTGTGTCTTCGTTATTCAAATTTCTACTGTCATTAGAAGTTTCTCTGCTTGTTGTCCATGTTGCACACCCATATATTATTATTATTATTATTATTATTATTATTATTATTATTATTATTATTATTATTATTATTATTATTATTATTATATTATTATTCTGCATTCATCCGGAGTGTTTTCAGACGTAATTGCGTTGGAACATTCGACTCTTACTGTTGTGGTGTCGCCCACATTCCAGCTGGTCAAGTTAGAACAGTCGAAGACTTCACAGTCAGTTCTCAAGGGAAGGCAGGAGCAGTCCATTGGCAATATCCGCCATCCAAGGAGGCTTTCATGATTGTAGAGCCGACACATAGCGCTCTGGTACTGTGCTCACCCAAGGAATCGCTACGTCCTGCTCATGGCTGCTTTAATTCTTCACTTCCATGAATTGGGCATTTCGTTCGCCACGGGCCACTCGTGGCACAAACCAGGAACGGTCAGTCTGCAGACGACATCCACTCAGCAAGTTTTCGCTTCGGACTTCCACGTAATAGATTCGCTAGCCAAGCGTTCCATTTCGTGTTAATAAGACTTTCGGACTTTCTGCTGCTGTTTGTTGACCGGGTAGCAATTCTGCGTGCTTGGAAGGACATTACACTCCCACTCGGACGTTTTTGCGTTGTGCCTCGTTTTATGTGCGCCCTTGGGCCATCACATCCGACTTCAGCGGGCGTTTTCGTCCAGATTAGCCTTCCTGGTGCACTTCCACATAACAATTAAACTTGTAACCCAAACAATGAATCCGACCACTTGTTTTGGAAGCTCAACCAAACGATTTCTTCTGTTGTGGTGTGTATGCTGTAGCCTAGTGGCTAGCTGGCTTGCTGCCGTCCTGGTGGTCATGTGTTCGAATCCCCATTGAGTCGGATTGTTTAAATTGATTCTGGGCTTCTAGGTCAAGCCAGCCTAAAATGGGTACCAGAAAATGTCCTGGGAAGTAAAGGTGGCTAGCGTGAGTTTGACCGCATCACTTCGTTAACTGTGGCAGAGTGTGACCGCATCACTTCGTTAACTGTGGCAGAGTGTGACCACATCACTTCGTTAACTGTGGCAGAGTGTGACCGCATCACTTCGTTAACTGTGGCAGAGTGTGACCGCATCACTTCGTTAACTGTGGCAGAGTGTGACCACATCACTTCGTTAACTGTGGCAGAGTGTGACCACATCACTTCGTTAACTGTGGCAGCAGAGTGTGACCACATCACTTCGTTAACTGTGGCAGAGTGTGACCACACACTTCGTTAACTGTGGCCCGAGATGTGACCACATCACTTCGTTAACTGTGGCAGAGTGTGACCACATCACTTCGTTAACTGTGGCAGAGTGTGACCACATCACTTCGTTAACCGTGGCAGAGTATGACCACATCACTTCGTTAATGTGGCAGAGTTTGACCACATCACTTCGTTAATGCGGCAGAGTTTGACCACATCACTTCGTTAATGTGGCAGAGTTCGCCTGTATTATGTGAGTTGACAAAAGTAGGGCACACGGACTACATCAGCTGGACTTTCACAGCGCATACGACGGAAAGAAAGAGCACGTTTTTGCCTTAAACTTTATAATTCAGATAAAAGAGACCAAATAAATGCAGAGGAAGCATTGATAATAAAGTCACCCAGTGGCGGTTGGCATACATGTTGGGTATATGTATGGTTGTGTACCTGTATAGCTATCATTATACACCGGGACAAAAGGCGTTGGCGTCCATAAATCTCCAAAGATACATGTCCTTGGCGTTCTTGGTCAATTCTGTTAATGATATCCCTCCATGCCATCGCCTTAGGCCACCCAACATCATTTCTCTCCGTCTGCCTCAGCTTTTTCTGTCGCTAATCTTTCGAGTCTTCTTCTTCTTCAGCATTCCGAGCCATTGAGGTGCTTTACTGCAGATACAAGCCGTCTCCATTCGTCTCTCAGGTTGACCTTCTCTTGCCAGTCGCTGACTCCAAGTGCTTGTAGGTCTGTATGTATATTATCTCTCCACCGTCTTCTTGGTCTACCTCGGGGTCTATGGTAATTTATTTCCTGAGTGTAAGCGAGTTTTGTTTCCCTATTATCTTCCATACTTTCTGTATGCCCCAGCATATATGGAATGACTAATGTGAAAAGTCTCACATGCCAGGTGTGCGTAACTTTCAATAATAACCGATGTAGGCCAATATCATCATCGTCATCATCATCATCATCATCATCATCATCATCATCATCATCATCATCATCATCATCATCATCATGCGTCCGTCCAACTGGCGTAGGCGTTCACGAATCTCCCCACACACTAGGTTTCTGTTCATGCATTCAGAGAGTTTGGATTATGAGACTACTACCTCCGACATGAGAATGTAACAGCTGCATTACGTTGGTTAGAAGAGAAGACTGCAACACACACTGCTTTATTATGGAATCAAGGAGTGTGCTAAGTAAGATGGAGAAAAGAACGTTTCGCGTGGAATGGCTATTCTGGCTTCAGAGGTCATAGATTATGTAAATTGTAAGCTTTTTTGCCCTGGCCATGCGAGAGTGCGAGGAAATGAACAGGTTGACAGGCTGGCAGGAAAAGCACCTCTTGGTGGTAGATTACCTATGGTTAAGTGAGAGCTGGTCGAGCGCTTGTGGGACCAGTGGAGAAGGCGGGGGAACAGAGTGAGAACCCGTATGTGGAAAGATTGATATTGCGGAGGTTTGTCAAGGGGTTCTGGAATAATCTCAAAACTGAGAGGGAGGATCGGGAGAACTTTCAGTCAGATAGCGAGAGAAAGATTAATAGTATGGCTCTTCGCTGATGTTGAACGAGGGGACGGAGAGCGCATGGGACTGTCCTGCGTGCAGTGATGTCGGTTCTTAGCTCAACTCAACTCTTGCAATCAGTTGTTTGACGTGAACTGTTGTGGCCTTGACCTAGCCTGCATTATGGATCAAATATACTTGTTATCAACCTTGTAGTTTCTTTATTGTCTATATGTACAAGTATATCACCATCATCATGTGCGCTGCCAACAGGCGTAGACGTATATGTATCTTCACGGATCGTCATCCTTGTTGTTGTGAATCAACTGAGCTGATATTTCTTCATGCCACCTTTTCATAATTTATTCCTGTCTGTCTGTCTGTCTCTGCCTCTTCTCTCATGATCTTTCTAGTTGTCGCCAGGTTTTCTAATGTTTCTGTTCTCATGACATAACGTAAGAATACTATTTGTCTCCCTCTTATAGTTATATCTAATGTTCCACTTTTGATAACCTCTTCCGGACAATCGCTGTTAGATACTCCTGCAGCCCAAGGTATTCGTAACATTCGCCTCAGGAACCACATCTCTGTCACTTCCAAGCGTTTCCTAATTACATCTCATCAACTATAGAACGAATTTTAACACTCGCCTTACATGTTTCCTGCTTTTATATTCGTCACGGGCTTCGATTTATCTCCCCATTGTTTCTTAACGCAGAGTTTCCTCCCCATGCCATATTAATATACCGATATGCCGTTGATTCACGATTTATAAACCCCGAATGTGAATCATACAACAATAATCAAATTTATTGTGACCAGAAATGTTATCAGCTAGCAGCAATCATCTTAGCCAATTTCCATTATCAAACGGAGCAATCATATAACCCGATTGGCATTCTGCAACTCCCTTTCATCTAAACTCAGCTGTTATTAATCATACGTCCGACAGGCTTTCGGACCACAAAAGTGATTATAAATTTATAATTCACATCTCTCGGTCAAGCCATAATATGTGCTAGGTAATGTTAGATTATTCTAGAAGAAGTATTAAGTTTATTAAGAACAATCTCATGCCTATAGGTGCACATATGCAAGGCAATACTATACCATTATAAGAATACTTGACATTAAGTGGCAAGCTAAGATTACCAATACCAAAGTATTAGAAAGATCATGTGCACCCATTGCGGACGAATATTTACAGTTCGAATTGGCATTTCCAGTCACATTCGCTAACGCCATGGCTTGTAGTTATCATGCCTTTTTTTTTTTTAAAGCACAACGTAACTATCGTCTGTATTGACACCAAGGT
The DNA here is from genome assembly GCA_014155875.1 of Cepaea nemoralis. Classification (NCBI taxonomy): domain Eukaryota; kingdom Metazoa; phylum Mollusca; class Gastropoda; order Stylommatophora; family Helicidae; genus Cepaea; species Cepaea nemoralis. The sequence continues at coordinate 413,334 of JACEFZ010023227.1, read as the reverse complement.
GCCATATTAGATCATTCTACAAGAAATGTTAGTTTGTTAAGAACAATCCCTTGTCTTTAGGTATATAAATGTTAGGCAAAGTTAGGCTATATAGGAGAAGTGTTAGTTTGTTCAGAACAAACCCGTGCCATAAGTATACACATGTGAGACAATTAGGCCATATAGGACAAGTGTTAGTTTGTTAAAAACATTCTCATGTCAATAGGTACACATATGTTAGACCATATAGGAGAAATGTTAGTTTGTTAAAAACATTGTCATGTCAATAGGTACAAAGATGTTAGGCAATGTTAGATCATATAGGAGAAGTGTTAGGTTGTTAAAAACAATGCCATATCCATAGGTGCAATACAATTCTATTGTTTCGTTTAAAGGCCACTCTTGAATGTTGTGATTTCCACACAGGAGGTATAAGGCGTGTTTTGAATAAATGTGCAGTGTTTTAAAATATTGCCGTTCTAAGTTTTGTATTCACCCTCTGTTAAGTCCATGCAACATAATAGGTAAATAGGTCCGCATCGGGAAGGATCCACATGTTTTAAAGTTGGGCTCCCAGATCGACCCACTTTAAAAATGAGTACCAAGAAATGTCTTGGAAAGTAAAGGTGGTCGGTTTGATACTAACCACATCACTCACCGAGTCCCGATGTTTTAACTGATTGAATGCCATGGGATGATAAATCGTCTTATTTGAACTTCCTGTAACTGCCATAGACTTATATATCAAACTATAGTTAAATATCAAACCGGTAGTGTTTCCGGTGCAACTATCTTTAATTATATATATTATACAAATTGTTTGCTACCTTATTGACAATTTGTAAAACATGACTGTAACACATTCTTACTTCCATTTTCCACCGACCATTTACGTTTGGTCCAAACCTAATGTTTGTTTGGCACTGAATGTTGTTTGTCCTTTGCACGACATTGCTTTCAACCCGGGGTTGATTTTCTATGCAATTGTTCGTTCATAGTTTGCCATTGCTTTCTTGAACAAGAGGTCCACGTTTAAGTCCAACTTAAGGCCGGAGTAGGAGTTGAACCGCCTTCTTCGCCATCGGTCTTTACAAATATGGTTCCTCCAATACCGTTTGACCAATCCACCTTAAGTTAAGGCGCGTGACTGGGGACTCTACTCACATTTATTTTTAACGTAGGAAATGTCAAATTCTGGCGAGCAGACTTAATGTCTCCTACTTCTCCAAACGTGGGTTTCAGTTGCTGTAATATCCTTCCGGCCATGAGGATTATTGTTCTTAAGTGAGCTGCTTACGAGAATCTGACTAGATAAAACATCGGAGCCTGGTGGACACCCTGCCGTAAATAACTCCCCGCCTGGGGGTCATCTTTCACAGTGTCGATCTTAACGTGACTAGTTTTTAGACAACAGTATAAACTATATACACGTAAACAGACGTACATACATTTATGCCCACACGTACACACATCTGTCCGTCCGTACGTACACACACACACACATATATACACACCAACACACACATACAGACAAACGTACGTACGTAGATACATACACACACACACATACATACATACATACATACATACATACATACACACACACACACACACACACACACACACACACACACACACACACACATACATACATACATACATACATACATACATACATACATACATACATACATACATACATACATACATACATACATACATACATACATACATACATACATACATACATACATACATACATACATACATACATACATACATACATACATACATACATACATACATACATACATACATACATACATACATACATACATACATACATACATACATACATACATACATACATACATACATACATACATACATACAGTTTTTAGAAAACAGCGAAAACCACGAGTACACAGAAACATACAAAGTGTTTACGTACTTAAGTACATACATGCACACACTTGCACACATCCGTCCATCTGTACGTACACACACATACACACAAAGATGGACTGACCGACCGACCGACCTGTCTACCTCCTTCCCTCCTTCCCTCCCTCCCTGTCGGCAGACAGACACATAAATAAAAGCATAAATACACATACACACACGCACGTACGAACACATACACACACACACACACACACACACACGCACACGCACATACATCCATGCATGTTTACACCAACCATTCTCAGGTAAGGACGAAAAGTTAGGAGCCCCTGCAATACAAGAAAAGTAAATGTCCCTTTTAGCACAGTAGCTAGACTTTAGCTTGTCGCACTCGGCGGTGAGGGTTTTGAATTCACATCGAGATATTTTTAACTCATCTGATCTCCCAGGTCGAGTCAGTCTTAAATGGGTACCAGAGCGTGTTATGGGCAGGAAGGGGAAGGGTGCGATATTGCCCACATCAACCCTGAGCGCCGATTAGTCTATAGACATATGGGGTTAGCAGTGGCACATAGGTTGAGAGGGTTTTTAAGACGTCCACGGTTCTGACTGGTTACAGACTGGATGATGAAGACAGCAACAAGCGCGGTCAGAAATGGAATCCAGAAGGCCTCCCTGACAAAATATCTGGAGGATCCGGACTTGGCTGAGGACATTGCCCTCCTGTCTCACATATGAAATCAGATGCAGGACAAACTAACAACACTAGATGGGAGGTCATAACAACTAGGTTTTTTTTATTATTATTATTCACAGGTGAAAGACAATGATAATGAGAATAAATCAAACCAATGATATCTCGATCCGCCTGCGTGAAACTTCCCTTCAAGAAACGGAATTATACATCTACTTAGGTAGCAATGTAGACAAAGGGGGAAGAACGGATAAGACAAAATAAGGCTAAAAAAGGCTAAAGGAGCTTGTATAAGAGTAGGACTTTTTTTTTTTTTTTTTTTTTATAAGAGTAGGACATGTGTGGAAGTTAAAAGAAATTAAATTTAGTACCAAACTTAGATTATTAGATTTTAAAGTTAACGCAATACTACTATATGGACCAGAAACACGAAGAACAATTAAACCCATTACAGATAAACTACAAACATTCACTAATCGTTGTTTGAGCAAAACAGAAGGAATACAATGGTGTGGCAAAATCACTAACGTGGAGCTCATAGAGAGAACTAAATAAATACCAGTCAACCAAGAGGTGAAGAACATCCGCTGGCGCTGGGTAGGACATACATTGAGAAAGCCTGAGAACAGTGTAACTAGAAAGTTCTGTGTCTGGAATCCACAATGCAATAGAAATAGAGGAAGACCTAAATGTACAATGAAAAGATAAATAGAAACAGGAATGTATAATATGGGAAATACAGAGGTCAGCATGGCTGAATGGATAAAAGCGCTCTATCTGATGGTCTGGCAATACTACACTGCGTGTATCACACAAACGATTATTCTCGAAGCATAGGCACTCGTGCAGACAAACGACTCCACCTCGGGTGTGCTCATGCTGAGGTAAGGGGTCCAACCACTACAGTGGTCAGTTTGACTAAAATGTTGACTTCTCGTCATTGACTTGGAGACGTAAATTACGAGTACCTCTGAAGTCGGAGTGGGTTAATCTGATGGCAAGGGACACTGGTTTATAGGGAAAGCTAATCCACTAGCAAAATTCAGTCCAGTGCTACTAGAAGTAGTGTGTATGGACTATGCTTGAGATCAAAGCGAACGAACTCAAAATAAAACTTATTGGGAAAGACATGGGGAGGGGAGGGGGAACTGCGTGGGATAGCTAAGAAAAGGAGGGCTGGAGTGAGTTAGTTGAGGACCTAGGTCCCGAAGGGGATACAATGGGAAAGAAAATGAAATATCAAGGATAATGTGGTGTTGGCGAGATGACACAAACACAGAGCTCACAGTAGATGTGTATGTCAAAGACAGTGACACGTGTCTGCATGATGAAGGAGCATACCATGATCTGGTGGTCTGGCAATACTACACTGCGTGTATCACATATACGATTATTCTCGTTGCGTAGAGACTCATGCAGACGAACGACTGACAATAGGAGTTGTTGAACTGCTGATACAGCGTATTTCTTAATATACTCGTAATAACTTACTTCTTACTCCGTCTCTGCCTTCTCTGTGAAGGGAGCAGGAGTTTATTCTTTCTCCAACTCTCTATAGTTACTCCTGTTGTAGCAACATCCAGAGCTCACCAATTTCATACTCTCCCGCTATACAACTTTCTGAACTGCAACAGTCTTACTACCTCGCAGAATCCTGACTGATGGCTAGAATGTGATGGCCAGTAGAGATCCATCAAATTAAATACGGAGCCGGGGAAACTTTTATTCAAATTACTACTGGAATCATTGGCATACAGGAGATCAGCATGGTCGAATGGGTAAGAACGTGTATTCTTAAACATCCGGTGTGCTGATGCCGGGGTAAGGGGTTCAACCCCTACACCGGACAGCTGGACTAACATGTTGATCTCTCGTCCTTGACTTGGGGACAAAAATTACAAGTAACTCTGAAGTCGGAGCGGGTTCACCTGATGGCGAGGGACACTGTTAATAGGGAAAGCTAATCCACACGCAAAATTCAGCCCAGCACCACTAGAAGTATTGTGAATGGACTTACGCAAAATAAAAATTAGTATGCAAACCCTTCCGTGGTTTTTGCAGAGAGGAAATTACCATATTTGAGGATGTCCTGACTGCAAGAATGTTGCTTCTTAAATTCAGTAAACAAATCTCACCGGAGTTGAGGCAGTAGCAGTAGTAGAAATAGGCCTCTTTCAGTCCTGTAGGACTATATAGTTGTGCCGCTGGGGAGCCATCTGGCAGCAACGCTGGTCACAGTGTAGTCCAATGCGAGAGTGACAATCTCTATCACAGTTTCCCGTGTTGTGTAACCTCTGTTACGCGGTACTGAAGTGACCTATCTAAGGCACAAGCCTTGGCAATGAAATGCGGAGAACCAGCTGTTGCCCAGTAGCAAGTTCTCTCTCTCTCTCTCTCTCTCTCTCTCTCTCTCTCTCTCTCTCTCTCTCTCCACGTCGCTGATGTTGACCAAGGGAAAGGCCGTAGCCAATGCAACTTGGTATCGGTGCCGTCGCAGGAGTTGCCAGAACCATGTTGTTTACAACATGGAACTGCCTTAGTGACTCCATCTTCGGATTTGTCATCAGGGTTTACTCCTGAAGCCTTTCCCATATGGGTATAACCGCAAAGCAGCAGAGGTTTGAGATGTAGACTTTCCTCTCTTAGATGGTATACCAACCAAGACTGACCATCCTTCTCTGCTCGGGAATCAATAAAGAGGGAAGTCTACAATTCTTCCTTCCTAGCAGTGACCATACTGATCAGATGACCGCAGCCATTGTCTCCATTGAGAGATCATCTGCCCATCGTCACTGACTTGAAACCATAAACAACACTATCTGTCGACTGTGGAGTTGACGAATTCCTGAATAATTTATTAAACTCTTTGGCAAGAATTTTGGCAGGAACGAATAAGTCACAACAAAACCAAGACCTCTCAGTTTTAGGGCCCACAAACAACTGCTTTAACCAGATATGATAGTCCTCTTTCACGCGTATCCCGTGGTTTCACGGGTGAGTTCCCATCACGTAGACCCATGTATATGACCTCCTTTCGAATTCATAAGTCGCTCACTGGCGTTTAGCGTGATGGTAACTGTGTTTGGTGTCTCCTGATGTGATACCACATGGTTACTGGTGTCTCCTGTATGATACAACATAGTTTCTGATAGCTCCTGGCATGGAACCACATGGTGCTGGTTTGCCACCTGGTGTGGTACGTATGATTCTAGCACCTGTTCACATACAGTGTGTTGCCATCTACGGGTAAGATCAAGATGTAGGCATCACATGTAACTCGTCATAACCGTCAGGAAAAAATCACTTAAATTTATCAAGGATACCAAACGAAGAGATGGAGTAGAGAAATTAGCTTTTTGTTGGAAAATTCTAGGAAAATGTGGCACAGAAAGACGGATAAAGATGAATGTGGAAGGCTTAAACAGTTGGGCAACCCTGGAGAAAGGTGGAAGGCTTAAACAGTTCCAGAACCCTGGAGAAAGATGAACGTGGAAAGCTCAAACAGTTGGGCAACCTCAGAGAAAGATGAACGTGGAAGGCTTAAACAGTTGAGCAACCCCAGAGAAAGATGAATGTGGAAGGCTTAAACAATTTGGGCAACCCCGAAGAAAGATTAACGTGGAAGGCTTGAACTTTTAGGCAACCCCGAAGAAAGATGAACGTGGAAAGCTTAAACAGTTGGGCAACAACTAACAATGTAAACAACACCACTAAAATAAAACATCAGATGACAGAGAGAAGTGGAGAGTCTTGGTGCCGATGCCTGCTTCAGATCACACACCACGAAGAAGATGAAGCACAAGTTGTAGACACCAAAGATCAAGTAGTGGTTCCAGCAAAGCCATGAATCAGTTTATATTCCATAAGAAAATCATAACAACATATGAACTATGTTCAAAAAAAATATTAAACTGAAATGTAAACTTTATTTGCATTCTTCAACGAAGCTGGCATTCTAAGTACAGCTGCTCCAACTTTTACATTTACCCACTGCCAAACTGATAATTTTGTGGTGATTTCAGCAGACACCATTTACATTCAGGAAACAAAACAAATACATTAATACATTATAAGGAAGAAATATTCCATTAACCGCATATACCGCAAGGAGCCATAGCAACACAGTGGTTAGCAAGTTTGTCTGCTGGCACAATGGTCATCTTTTTAGATTCCCATAGAGGCGTGATTATTTTTAATTGACTTGGACTCGCAGGTCGACTCAGAATAACATGTGTACACGGAAATGTTATGGGAAGTATGATATTCATATGAAGCGTTCAGCATCGAATGTCGGATGGTATATATAATTACGGGACTAGCACCATATACCCGATATGCCTCAAGGTATGGAAGAGGTTCCTTTGCTCGGCTTAAATATTGCCGGTCCATGTTTTGTAATTACCTATTATGTTGCATGACCTTTACAGAGGGTGAAAACAAAACTTGGGCCGGCTATATTTTCAAACACTGAACAGTCATTAAAAATACACCCTATACTACCGTTGGGATCTGAAGCGTTAGATCTTCACATATTCTAGGCCATGACAAACAAGGTGAAGTGATCAGTTCCCTTCCTTGATGCATTTCCTTGCCAGACATATCCTAGAAAATTCTCTAAATTTTCTGGCACCCATTTTTATAAGGCTTGATCACCTCCCGAGCCTCTCTGGTCATAAAGACAAATCCTGTTTCTCCTCGGGAATCAAATTCAAACTATGTTCATTATTTTGGCAGAGGGGGACACTAACCACTATGCCAATACGGCTCCCATTGGGCACATCTACTTACATAAATTGCAGCTGTCAAGAAACTGCTCTACATAAAGCAGCATCGCTCAGATGTAATGGGGGAGTAATCAAAATGCGGTCCCACAAGAGATAGATAAACTATAACTAAGGCAATAAACACCACAAAGTCTGAGTTGAGGAAGGAAATGGGTTGAACTGCAGTAAAGCTGTAAATATACAATGAGCAAACACAAAAACGGAAAACATACAAACATCAAAACAACTCTGGGCCTTAAACAACCATTGCACCTTCATCAAGAAACACCATCATTCACACATCAAAGCAACATTGAGCCTTCAACAAGAAGCACCATCAAGCAAACATCAAAGCAACATTGTGCCTTCATCAAGAAACACCACACAAACACTAAAGCAACACTGTGCCTTCAACAAATATTGTGCCTTCCTCAAAAAAAATCACCATCATACAAACATCAAAGCAACACTGTGCCTTCATCAAGAAACACTATCATACAAACATCAAAGCAACATCGTGCCTTCATCAAGAAACACCATCATACAAACATCACAGCAACACTTCTGTTTTTATTTTCTACCCACATGTTTGTAAACAACTGTCTTTGTATCTTAGACTATTCAAAAGCATTTAAATTGCTCATTTTGTCTGTCCATATTTTCGGTATTCAGATGTAATAATGTCCACCTATACCAGGCATCCAATATAAGTAGGCCCTGTCCTGAACTATACTACAATTAGAATAAATATTTTCTTCTCCTTTCTTCATTCCTGTTTCAAGGGGAGCGTGTTCCGTCTCAATATGCACCTCATAAGCCAGTATGTCCAATTGTAAGTGGTCTTGAGGTTTGGTGTCCGCCTTAAGTGCTGGAGGTCCCGGGTTCAAGCCCCGGTGAGGGTCAGGATTTTTTTCACTTGGACTTCTAGTAACAAAATATCCCATGGTCTCTGGGTAGTGAGATCTTGGCAGTTGGAAATCGAAAAAGAGTAGCCTAACAGCGCTGCCCAGACAAAATTTTGAGTTAAAAATCTACCCAAAGTATTTCAGTATCCTCACCGGTGCTACGGAGTTCATGCACTGAGCTGAGATTCTCCAGACTCAGGCTTGAGTTAGGAGTAGAACGGAGCACTTATGGGTTACACCCGTGTGCCGTGATGATGATTCATTGACTAAACTAAACTAACTCAACATACATGTGTGTAAGGTTTGCTTCTTCTAGACATATTCCATTGTAGATAAGAGCTCTCCTTGTGGGTGGGTTTTTCTTCCCCCTCTAACAATTGTTGCCAGGGTTGTAGCTTACAGCCTAGTCTGTTAAATTTCCACCTGCCATGGGATTTTTAAAGTACACAACTTACACATCTTGTTTTTTTTTTTTTCACCCTGTATCTGAGAGGACTAGAAATATTATCTCAGTAGTAAACCTTGGGAAAAGTCCCAGCCCTGTGTTGTGATCGAGCCCTGCACCTTCAGAGTTTGAGGCAGACACTAAAACCTCTAATCCATAGATCCCCTATAAATGTTTTAAAAGTAACTTGGGGGGAAAATAACATTATTCCAGAATTGCAACTGAATAATGCCAAAGGGAAATAAACAGGAAACAATTTGGAGATTTGGAACATGATTCTGCAGAGCTACTAGTCATCCGAGGCATTAGCTTGAAATACAACTTGGCATACTTGGTAACTGCAGGAAGTTGAAGTGGCCAGGCCATATTTTACAATCCAACTAGAGCTTCCATTCCAAGCAGTCTCAGCCAGGGAAGGATAAGGATATGCATTGATCCCAAGGGTGGTTTGTGTATTAATGCTCCCCTTAGGCCTTTGTTTTCACTTGTATATATTTATACATTGACTCTTTTGCTGGAAGTTCATTTATTTTCTTCTGTATTTCTTGACAAATAAAACTGCCAAATTGATAAGAGAAATTATAAGTTGATAGTCTAGAACTTTGGTCACATTATGTGGAGAAAGAAACTTGAAAACTTAGTGACAAGTGGCAAAATTTATTAGAAAAGAGCATGGAGAAGAACAAGAGATTAATACCTGCTCGACTTGTAACATTAAATTAAGAATACAGACCTGATCCAACAATCTGATGATCGTGTAAGATGGCAAACCATTACTGGGCACACTTATAGGCATGATAATGACTTTCTATTTCCTTTACTTTCTAACATACCCCCAATATGCCTCAAGTTGTAGACAAGGGGGTTGGTCCGTCACTTTACTTTCTAACGTACCCTCAATGTGCCTCAAGTTGTAGACAGAGGTTCTTCACTTTACTTTCTAACATACCCCCAGTATACCTCAAGTTGAGACAGATGGGTCGGTCCTTCACTTTACTTTCTAACGTACCCTCAATGTGCCTCAAGTTGTAGACAGGGGTTCTTCACTTTACTTTCTAACATACCCCCAGTATGCTTCAAGTTGAGACAGATGGGACGGTCCTTCACTTTACTTTCTAACGTACCCTCAATGTGCCTCAAGTTGTAGACAGGGGTTCTTCACTTTACTTTCTAACATACCCCCAGTATGCCTCAAGTTGAGACAGATGGGTCGGTCCTTCACTTTACTTTCTAATGTACCCTCAATGTGCCTCAAGTTAAGACAGGGTTCTTCACTTTACTTTCTAACATACCCCCAGTATGCCTCAAGTTGTAGACAGGGGTTCTTGTTTTACTTTCTAACATATCCCCAGAAAAGCCTCAAATTGTAGGCAGGGGTTCTTCACTTTACTTTATACAACTAAACAATTAAAAGGAATAAATATAAATATGGTGAAACCACTAAACATTGAAGAATAAGAAATATTATATTCTGAATCTATTAAACATTGAAGTATCAGAAATAGCAAATTCTGAGACCACTAAACACTGAAAAATCTGAAATAGCTTATCCTGAGTCCATTAAACATTGTACAATCTGAAATAACATATTCCAAGTCCATTAAACATTGTACAATCTGAAATAACATATTCCAAGTCCATTAAACATTGTACAATCTGAAATAACATATTCCAAGTCCATTAAACATTGTACAATCTGAAATAACATATTCCAAGTCCATTAAACATTGTACAATCTGAAATAACATATTCCAAGTCCATTAAACATTGTACAATCTGAAATAACATATTCCAAGTCCATTAAACATTGTACAATCTGAAATAACATATTCCAAGTCCATTAAACATTGTACAATCTGAAATAACATATTCCAAGTCCATTAAACATTGAAGAGTAAGAAATAACGCCTCTGCTTACAGTAAGAAATAACACCTCTGCTTACAGTAACACATTAATAACATATGGTAGTGTCATCTAGAATGCATCACTGTTGACATCGCCAAAGGCATCATCATCATCATCATCATGTCATGTTGGGAGGCACCGGCAATCTGATTCCTCCATAACCATCTGTTCTCTGTATTTTTCATCAGATCTTTGTATTGCTGCTAATCCATCCAGACTTTTCTTTCTCTGTCTCTAACATCCACATTGTAAGCAAAGAAAAAATATAAGGGCCCTTTTACGAACCATAATCCATCCATCATGTGCCATGCTGATAAGCGTGGGCGGTCATGTTTTGCCATCTCACTCGATCACCAGAGTCGTGGATAAGCTCCGTGTTTCTGTCTCGACCATACCACGTAGTCAAGCCATCAAGGTATTTACTTCTTGGTCTTCCCCTTGGTCTCTTCCCTTCAATCTTGCCAGTTGTCACCAAGTTCTCCAATTCATTTCTTCTCATAACATGCCAAAAAATTTTGACTGTCTACGTCTAATGTCTCTAATCAGTTTACGATCTTCATTTGTTTCTTGAAGGACTTGTTCATTGGTTTTTCTTTCTGTCCATGGTATTCTTTGCATTTTCCTCAGAAACCACATTTCCACAGCCATCAGATGTTTTTCAGCTTGTCTGCTCATTGTCCACGCTTCACATCCATACAAAAGTACAGGTTCTATGTAGCACTTCAACACTCTTTTTCTCATTTCAATTGATATCTTTTTATTGGTCAGTATGTTTTTCATCTTGCAAAAGGCTACCTTCACAATGGCAATTCTTGTTCTAATTTCTTTAAAGTATCTCCCACCAGAACCATAATATGCAATAGATATATGGTGCTAGACCCGTATTTGCATAGACCAATCAGCACTCAGTGGGTGATGTGGTCAGAATCACGCTAGCCACCTTTACTCTCCCAAGACATTTCCTATCACCCATATTAAGCTGGGTGCAGACTGAACCAATGACCAGCATTTAAGCATCTAGCCACTACCATACCATGACTCTCACCCGCATTGTGCAGCGTTTTTATTTATGGATAAAATGATACAAATAACAGCACAAGTCAGCTGAAGAAACTTTTGCATTCTCCTTATTTTATAATTGAGCAGATATCAGACATGCCTGTATTGGTGCTCAGTGCCATACTTTAAGCAATTTTAAGCACAGCAATTTTAGTGTAGTGTTGTTAGAGTAGGTTTGTGTTTGTTTATTCTATGCTGATAAAGGCTTTAGTCGCAATGTCCATTCTGTTACTTGTAATTGTGTTCTAGTAAAGCTCACAAAAACTACTGTTCGCTATTTGGTGATTCATACTTTCAGCAGGCAATTAGCCAATCTGCACATAGAGACTGATCCAGATGGAATAAAATCTGACACAAAGTAGTCAATCCTCTTCCCTTTTAACCCCTTTTTCTTCACATACAGAAAAATTCAGTTTGTCTTGCAGCCCACTGAATTCTGTTTGAGAATTAAGAATGTCTATAAAGAATAGAAAACAATGAGAAACAAGTAAATATGCAGGATAATAACTAAGAGGTAGACGCTGTGATATTACTTACATACTCTGATATTAATAGTTCATTATGCTAACAGACAGCAGCAATAGCTTAGTGGCTAGACACTCGCCTGCCGATCCTGTGGTATGTATTTGATCTGCATCAGAGGACATTCACATTTTTCAAAAGTGACCAGGGCTACAGGATGATCAAGCCTAAAATTGGTACCAGAAAATGTCTTTGGAAGTAATGGCAGTCAACGTGAAACTGACTACATCAGGCACTGGGTGCTGATTGGTCTATTAAATATCAATCTAGCACTTTATGCCAGGTGCACACGAGGTGCACAAGAGGTGAACAAGGGTCCTTGACTGTACTAACTATACAAGCAGACCAGCGGTTAGGACATTACGCTAATTGTAACATAAGTGTGGGCAGCCAAGAGTTCAAGGTCAGTTCTCGACGTTCACTTTGGGTCAGAAAGACTGATCACCTTTTCCTCCAGCACTCAGACCTACAAAATGCGATGGTCCTAGCACTTCACTTACCCCAGCTAGTCCCTGCTATAGGGGCATATTTCTTAAATACAGACAGATATATTTGTATATGAAATGAAAAGTAAACAAATGCTTGCATCAAACACGGCAATAGAAGTATATACAAGGAAATGTGAGTATTAATAATCTCTTTCAATATATCTTTAACCAATAAATGACATCTGTACTATTCAGTGGTGCATAATTAGTTTCTACTATTTAAACCAGTCAAATGTGTTAAGTTGATATCCATTACGTTTTAATGTTGCTTTCAAATAATGACATAAATATATATCTAATAGGATTTAATGTAGCCATCAAACATAATTATAATTATAAATAATATATAATAGAATATGATACATCATTACACACATTTATTTCAAATATGTTTTTATGTAGCTTTTAAACAATGGTTTAATTATATCGATTATGTTTTAGGGTAGCTTTCCAACATAATTATAACTATGTATAGTATATAACATAACATAATAATATAATGCATAATTATATCAAATATGTTTAATGCCACTTTCAAGCAATTAAATAATGATATCCACCATATTTTAATGTAGCTTTCAAACAATGGTGTAATAATATTCATTATATTTTAGTCTAGCTTTCAAACAATGTTATAATGATATCCAAATAGCAATCAAAAAATGTTATAATGATATCCATTATATTTTAATGTAGCTTTCAAGAAATGTATAATGATATCCATTATGTTTTAGTGCAGATTTAAAGCAATGACATACTGATATCCATTATGTTTTAATGTAGCTTTCACAAAATGATATAATTATATCATTTTGTTTTAGCCTAGCTTTCAAGCAATGGTATAATGAGATCTATTATGTTTTAATTTACAGGACACATCATTTATTGGCTGTTTGTGATTTACTAGATAATTTTAGTTCAGTAGTTTGCCTTTGATTTCTGAAAGACTAATGTCTCATACCATCAAAATCAGCACAAATAGGTCTGCTTACAAATTGTCTGTGGCTGATTTCAAACCCACGACTTTGTACGTTGGGGAATTATGAAACTATGCTTCTCCTAAGCCACTTATGCTGGCTGTTTTAGAGTAGCTTTTAAAAATAATTGTATAATGAAATCCATTGTTTTAATGTAGCTTTCAAACAATGATATAATTATAACCATTATATGTTAGTCTAGCTTCAAACAATGTTATAATTAAATATTGAGCGCAACCCACTACTGGCAATGCTGGTCGTATTCTGGTATGAACCTAAGGCCCATCCACGTCAATGTGGAAGCACTAGACTCGAGTTTCGCTTAGCTTTCAGCTAAGAAACTCGAATCTAGTGCTTCCACATTGACATGGATGGGCCTTAGGTTCATACCAGAATCAGCATTGCCAGTAGTGGGTTGTGCTCAATATTTAAATCTCAAATCCTGAAACAACCAAATAAATCAATGTTATAATTATATCCATTATACGTTAGACTAGCCTTCAAGCAATGTTATAATTATATCCATTATGTTAATCTAGCCTTCAAATAATGTTATAATTATATCCATTATATATTAGTCGAGTCTTCAAACAATGTTATAAAGATGTCCATATTGTTTAAATGTAACTTTCAAACAATGGAGTATTTACTGATTTGCAAAATAGGTAAAAGATAAGAAAAGTAAAGAAAGGCACAGAAACGTGCATGCATTTTCATAAACTCTTGCTCATTTAAGCATACGCAAACTATATGTACAGCAGCTAGGAAATTACTGAAGCAAGTTCATGGCAATGAATTCACGTGAGTGACTTCCCCTGAATGGCGTGATTTTATTTTTATCAACATATATCACATGTGCATTAAGCCATAGATTTAATAATACATAAATAAGCAATAAGAATACATTTATTTATAAGTAAGTAATAAAGTGGTAGTCCTGAGCATGGTGGTCACATACAACAATGAGTTGTCACATACAACAATGAGTTGTCACATACAACAATGAGCATAAGCATGTAGAGCAGTATAATAGTACGTGCTGAAACAATAATAGATGGATCAGAAGTTGTCCACAGTTTGTTTCTTCCAATGGCAGAATGACAATCAATTAATCATAGTGGAAGTTGGGCTTGTGCAGTGGCTAGCATGCATGCCTGCCAGTCCAGTCATTATGTGTTTGAATCCACCTCAAAGCTAAGATTCCTATTTACTGACCTGGGCCATCCCAGCATAAAATGGGTACCAACAAATTTTTTGGGGAAATACAAGCAGTTGGCAGGATATTGACCACATCACCCATTGAGTGTTGGGACTCTTCACTGGTTGTTGAAGTTAAGGATGGAACACTTATGGGAATGTCTCGAGTACTGTGATGTTGGTTCTTGACTCAACCTATGAGTGCCAACTAATCTATGACAATATGGGGCTAGAACCAAATACCCAGTATGCCTCAAGATATGTTAAAAGGAGCCTTTATTATTTATAAACTTATGTAGAATATTCAGAGCTTTGGTAATGTGGCTTGCCTCCTGTCCTGGTGGTCATAAGTTCAAATTTTCCTTAAGGCCGATGTTTCTTTTTTAAATCGACATGGGCTCCCAGGTTCACCCAGCATAAAATCAGTATCAGAAAACATATCCAGCCACAACTAGGATACAGATAAGTAACTTTTATACTTATATTTTCATATAGTGTTTTTCATGTAGTTGTGTCAGTTTGTGTTTGTTTATTTTGTGCTGATGAAGGCTTTAGCTGCAACCTCCATTTTGTTACTTGCAATCGTGTTCTACTAAAGCTCACAATCTACTTCTCGTTTTCTGGTGACTCAGAAAATTAAAGGCAGCCGACATGTCATTGATCACGTCACTCGTTATGTGCCGATTAGTCTATAACTTTATGGAGCTAGCATTGTATACCAAAATCATAGAAAAGCATAGAAATAGGCCTGTTACTTCCTTACTTGTGTAGAAAAGTGTATTTCTTGTTATTAGGCTGACTGGCATCTTGCCGTCTTGACAGACGATAGTATGTAAAATGGAGTTATATTTCTCCATAACACAAAGCCTAAGCTGAATTTAGAGATCATGTGTTGCCCATGCAGCATGATCCCTCTCTCGGTCTGCCTAGTTTACTCCAGAGGAAAGGTAACACCAATACATCTGGAACAAGACAAGCTGCAGAAACTGCCAGATCAGTAAAAAAATACCCTAACTGTCTGCCTGTCAGAGCTTCCATCCTAGACCAGTTGCCAAACAAGGCTTAGGGTCTGTCTGCCATGCCATGACATTTAGTCATTAGGTTGCATTTCCTCGCACTAGAGTAAGGCTTGTACCCTCCTAGTTGCACTCCTCCACCCAAAGCTGTTGGCAAAATGTGGGGTGTCAGGTTTGGTGAGCACTGCCCAACATCCGGCGCTAACAGAAAGCAGGTAGTACCATCTACTGTCATACGGTAACTCAGTCATATCTGACTAAGACCTGACATTATTCATGTTATTTACAATCACAAGAAATGTACTATTTATGGATATGTGGATTTTTAACATTATATGCATTAAAAGAAGGCTGCATGGGTGTATGTTAAAGTGTATGTGCTTGTGTGTATGTGTGCATACATATGTGCATGAAAGACACCGACATTAATGGAACGTAATGAGGATTTTTGAGTATGAACAATTACACAACCAGTATATTATGCAAATTTCATATCCTGATAAACAAAAATAATATCTACAAAGTAAAATCTCTATGAAGATTTGTAGAATGTTAGATCATTGATAAAGAAACAAGTACACTACATAAACACAAGGAATTATATCAGTCAATGAATAAGTCTACATTATTGAAGTATTTAATGTAACAAGCAATTAAGATGTCTGACTACATTTATAGCCAACAAAAGTATAGAAATGCAATTTATTTTTAAAATGAATTTATTTAAAAATCATAATTGTGTAATGTACAGCTAAACAGAATCATGAATCATCCAGAAACTAGCTGCTGAAACAACTGAACAATGATGAGACAGAAATAGTAAAGCTGAATTCACTAAGCAAAGTTGAGACAGAAAAAGCAAAGCTGAATTCACTACTAAATTATGGAACATAAACAGCATTGTTAATTGTATTCAACAATGATGAGACAGAAATAGCATAGCTGAATTCACTAATAAATTATGAGAAAGAAACAGCACAGCTGAATATACTCAGCAATGGTGAGTCAGAAATAGCGTATCTGAATTCACTGATGATGAGACAGAAACAGCTTTGCTGAATCTGCTCAACAATGATGAGATAGAGGGGGGAGAGGGGAATGATTAGAGGCAAGATGATCAAGTTGACTGCACTGGGTTCTAGCCCATAAGGCTCAGTCTTCTATCTGCAAAGTGGCCTGCCGATAGCATCACACAGGGCACAAACTCTGTATCTCCAGTGAAGATCCCCACAGGTCTCTAAAAAATTGTAGCATGATACAGGCAGCTTGACTATTTCATATCAGAAACATCCAGAGCAATGTTGAATTTATAGATAAATGACGAGACAGAATAGCAAAGCTGAATACATTAATACATGCTAAGACAGATACAGCATAGCTAAATCTGATAAGTAATGACTGGGCAGAATTAGTACGTGCTGAAACAATAATAGATGGATCAGAAGTTATCCACAGTTTATTTCTTTCAATGGCAGAATGACAATCAACTACTCATAGAACTTGTCATTTGAAAAAAAAAGATCTAGATCATCCTCTTTAACAAGCGTCCAGAAGATCATCATCACGACACAGGTCCTTTACTCTCATCATGGCCCATCGAAAAGTCTCTCAATCCCTCATGAGTTCTCCCACCTCATGCACCCTCATGTCAAAGATGTCTGCAATTTCCTGTCTATCTTTGTGCCAGTCGACTACTCCTGGCCCTTCTTCTGGAACCATGCCTTCCATCACCATTCTTCTCTGGCCACTGTGACATTTATCATGGCCAAATCATTTTCTGAGTCTAGCAAAGATTGAAGAATCAGAAACAGTGTGATTCTCAGATCACTAGACATTGAAGAATCAGAAACAGTGTGATTCTCAGATCACCAGACATTGAACAGTATCAACGTCTATGTGCTTAGTATTATTTCTTTGTCCACTTCATACGATGTATAATATAACTCTGCAGTATGCACCTGGCAAGATGCAGCAAAATACGCCAAGCAAGAAATTGTGCAATATTTTGTTTATAGCATCTACGTTAAATTCACTCAAGGAATACGTTGTTTTGAATTTTCAAACGATTTAAGTTTCCGAGACATGATGCTCTTTGTGAGCCAGTTTTCTTCAATATTCAGATCTTGTAGAATGTCAACATTTTTATTATTCTTGGTCCAGGATATTTTAATAATTTTTCTGTGGCATTTAAAGTCAAAACCCCCAATTTTTGTGCTTAGTTATTGCAAATTAGCCCATAACCCACATGCATATATTGCCAAAGGAAAGATGTGTGTTCTAAAACATATTAGACATTACTGGCATTTTCATGGTTACTAAAAATATGAATGCAAGTCTACACTGATCTATAGAATTTCAAAACCCGACCAAAGAATATCAAATAAACTCCCATGCATTATACTCATTGCTTGTAGTATGTAGTCTAGAAAGAAAACTACCACAATTGTAACAGTTGTGACCTTATTTTCTTCATAGCAACGCTTAATTATACTTATAAGGCTGTCAATGCATTTTAGCCATTTCAGGCCATACCTTGACCTCACTTGTGGAATTATGCCAGATGGTAATCCCCAGCTGCTGGGCCAGATTCATGAGCATCCTCAGCTGTAGAATCACAGGTCACTGATAGATTCACTGAGGCCCCCAAATCTAAGTCAGTGCTAGCTGTGGAGCTGTTGAACACGTCGGATCTCGTTAAACTGTCATAGACTCCAGAATCTGTGACCCCAGATAAGGACCTAGCATACGAACTGGTCATGTCGAAAATGGATGGTACTTGAGGTCCGGTTACTGTCTGTTCTTCATGTCTGTCTAACTGTGTCTGCGTACAGGAATGATCAGAAAGTAGTTCAAACATGACTTCAGGGCCGGCAGACTGGCACATTCTGTTGAAATGCTCATCTTCAGCAATGTGGCTTTTCTTGCTGTGTTTGTCAAGTTTCAAACGAGAACCTGAAGAAGATGTGGTGTCACAGGAGCCATCATTTACTCCTGGAACAGAGCTGGCTGACCTAGACCTAAGCTTTCTGTCACCTTCACTGATGCTCTTACTGCTGCGTCTTCTCACCTGATGGCCGGCATCTCGATTTGGAGATGCGGAATGATGCAAAGAGTCTGGTGCTCTGTCATATTGAGACTGACTCAACTGCTGTTTTGTAAGAGTGTCACAAGAGTCAAAATCCAGCACTTTGGGACATACGCCACATAATTTGTTCAAAGTCCATTGAAATGCGCTTGTTGGCACGTGATTCACGGTCATATTTCCGCATAAGCACCTGGCATCTCTGATGAAGTTGCCTGTGGGAAAAGTTAAAAAATTGCAACTGCGTTAATTCTTAAACAAATAACTATTTGACTACTGAAATTATATCTCTCTCTTTCCTCTATTTTTCCCTTTATCATCTGTTGGAGAATGGGCCCTCAACCAACTCATGACAAACCATCCAGTCTTCTGCTATTTCCTGCAGCTTCCTCCATGTCCTCCCCATATAGTTCATCTCTGTTTTTAATTGCTTTCCTCGTGTATTTTTATGTTTCCCACTATTTAATTTAACCTGTGGGTTCCAAACAAGTGAGTGTTTAATTATTTTATCCTCAGGTTTTATCAGTGTCTGTCCTATCCATTGACAGCATCTTTTCCTCAGCTCTAGATTAACTGCAATTCATTCAGTTAAATTGTATATCTATTTGATATACAATGGTTATGGTCTCCAGCTTCACGACAGCTTTTTGAGGAGACAATGGCTACTGTCACTGACCAGTATGGTCACTGCTAAGAAGGAAAGCAATGGCAAACTACCTTCTTTACAGATGCCTAAAAACATTATGTTTTGTGATAGCATCGACATTCAGAGAAACGGCATAAATGGATGCTCCATAGGAGCAGCCTCGCCTGGTAGAGATAGTCATGTGCACCAAGGACCTGCAACAATTAGTAGATGTGGTTGTTGCACACAGTGAACAACTAGGGTTAGAATTGAATTGTTAGAAGACACAGATTATGGTCGCCAATAGGAAGGAAGAAATACCACAATGTAATATACAAGTAAATGGGCATATTCTTAAACAAGTGAATCGGTACAGCTATCTCTGAACAGTCATAACATCTGACGGGAGATGCCTTGAAGAGATTAGAACAAGAATTGCCATTGTGAAGGTAGCCTTTTGAAAATGAAAAACATACTGACCAATAAAAAGATAACTGAAACGAGAAAAAAAGTGTTGATGTGCTACATAGAACCTGTACTTTTATATGGATGTGAAGCGTGGACAATGAGCAGACAAGCTGAAAAACATCTGTTGGAAATGTGGTTTCTGAGGAAAATGCAAAGAATACCATGGACAGAAAGAAAAACCAATGAACAAGTCCTAAAAGAAACAAATGAAGATTGTAAACTGATTAGAGAAATTAGACGTAGACAGTCACAATTTTTGGGCATGTTATTAGAAGAAATGAATTGGAGAACTTGGTGACAACTGGCAAGATCAAAGGGAAGAGACTCAAGGGGAAGACCAAGAAGTTAAATACCTGGATGGCTTAGCCACGTGGCATGGTGGAGACAGAAACACGAAGTTGATCCACGACTCTGGTGATCAAGTGAGATGGCAAAACATGACCCCTCTGCTTACCGGCACTGGCACATTATGGATGGATATCTATTTAATCATAACCCATGAAGTGGCTCAGATTTACAACATTCGCCTCTGTATCATACAGAGTTGGTTTCATTCATGTTGTGGATGGAATGGCTTTTAAAAAATAAGAACAGGATGGTATAAAGAAAACAAAGTAAAGGACCGCGTGACATACCTTATGGCGCATTGCCTCATGTTGCAAGACCCATATTTGTACAGACCAATCAGCACTCAGTGGGTGATGTCATCAATATCACATCAACTGCGTTGACTTCCCATGACATTTCTTGATATCCTTTTTTGGCTGAGATTGACCTTGGAGTCCAGTTCAACTTTTAAACATTCAAATCCACCGTGATGCTGCCATGATGATTTATCTGTTCTTCCACATCACCCCAAAGGTCTCTGAATACGTCTGCTTTATAATGCACCAATACCCTACCCAGTGGTTCAGACCCAGCCAATCTGTCCGCCTGCACATTTCCCAACACCAGCATGTCCTGGGGAAAAGATCCAATGGATGCTCCCTATCTTTGACTTTAGAATTGAAGAATGCCACTATACACAAAGCATGCCAGTCTTCATCTTTCTCAACATGCTCTTGTGAATCCGTTACAATCATACCTTTCTATGATTCATTTTGTTCTTTTCAGTTTCTTTGATTCTTCTATCTGGAGTTTTGCTTTTATGTGAATTAATTAGGATACTTGTGGAATGGCTTCCCCATTCTGTAGAAAAACTAGCTGCAAAACCCAACCAACCATGACCATGTCTAAGTGGAAAAGGGGTGTTTCTAGAAGAGGTATTACATGACGTGGGAAAAGTCTAAGAGGAAAAGGAGCTTTTCTAGAAGAGGTATTACACAATGTGGAAAAATCTAGGAGGAAAATGGGCTTTTCTAGAAGAGGTATTACACGATGTGGGAAAATCTAGGAGGAAAATGGGCTTTTCTAGAAGAGGTATTACACGATGTGGGAAAAGTCTAGGAGAAAAAGAGGCTTTTCTAGAAAAGGTATTACACGATGTGGAGAATCTCACAGGGAGTCGGGCTGACAGATTTTCTTCCTTTCATCCAGGGAAATTTCCAGAATTGGCTCCTGGAATGTTAGAACTATGTATGAAGGTACATGTGGTGGAGAAGATGAGAAACACATGGAGAAGAGAATTAGAGACAGAAAGTTAAAATAAATACACTAAAATAGCATTAAACATATATAGAATGGTGTTTCTAAATCCACATATGGGCAGGACATGGACAGAGCTGCATAGGTGAGCTAAGGATAGGAGAGTTTGGAGTGAGTTGGTTGAGAGCTTATCTCCAACTATCACTAGTGTTTATCATGTCTGTGTATCATATGCACCGTATCGGTGCTATGTGTATATCAAAATATTTATATTTATAGCTAGTTTTTATCAGGTCTGTGTATCTTGTATACCACATAGATGCTGTATGTTTACCATATCTTTATATTTATATCTAGTTTCTATCAGGTCTGTGTATCATATTATGACCATTTGAGTGCTATATGTATATCATATCTTTCTATTTATAACCTGTTTCTATCAGGTATTATATCATATAAACTATGTGAGAGCCATATGTATATCATATTTTTCTATGACAAGTGTTCATCACATTTGAGTATCATATATGCTGTGTGGGTGTTAGACAAATCAAATCTTTCTATGATAAGTTTCCATAAAATGTGTGTATCACAAATACCATGTTGGAGCTATTCTTCTTACAACAAGTTTCTATTAGGTCTGTGTATCATGGGATCAGTGCCTAGATCATATCTTTCTTTCTACTTAGCTAAAGCTACAAACAAAGATGAATGTCTAAAGACAAAACAACAGCACTACCATACAAACAACAGCACTACCATACAAACAACAGCACTACCATACAAACAACAGCACTACCATACAAACAACACCACTACCATACAAACAACACCACTACCATACAAACAACACCACTACCATACAAACAACACCACTACCATACAAACAACACCACTACCATACAAACAACAGCACTACCATACAAACAACAGCACTACCATACAAACAACACCACTACCATACAAACAACAGCACTACCATACAAACAACAGCACTACCATACAAACAACACCACTACCATACAAACAACACCACTACCATACAAACAACACCACTACCATACAAACAACAGCACTACCATACAAACAACACCACTACCATACAAACAACACCACTACCATACAAACAACACCACTACCATACAAACAACACCACTACCATACAAACAACACCACTACCATACAAACAACAGCACTACCATACAAACAACAGCACTACCATACAAACTTCACCACTACCATACAAACAACAGCACTACCATACAAACAACACCACTACCATACAAACAACACCACTACCATACAAACAACAGCACTACCATACAAACAACACCACTACCATACAAACAACAGCCACTACCATACAAACAACAGCACTACCATACAAACAACTGACTTTTCATGCTCTGTTTTGATGTTTATGATAGCCTCCAGGTTTTCAATCTTCTGTTGAAGTGAGATGATCTTTTCTCTACCTATTGGCACCTCTTCCAGCTGCAATGTCAATTTTTTACATTTTAATTTTAAATATACTTGTATATACATATATACAGCAGAGAATAATGAAACATGAATGAACAAATTGGAAGAGCTTGGAAGCAATGGAGATGTGGTTCCTGAGACAAATTTTGCAAATACCTTGGGCTGCCAGAACAACTAATAACAATTGCCTGAAAATGGATAATGAAAGTAAAATTAAATACAATTATAAGAAAGAGACAGTGTTCTTTGGTCATATAATGAGAAGAAGGTATTGAAGAACATTGGGATAAATGGAAATATCAGTGGGAGAAGATGCAGCTGAGAGAAATGATGCTGGAAGGACTGAGACAATAGCATGGAGGTGTATCATCAAGAAAGTTTCTCCAGAAATCCAAGAACCGAGATCTGTAGAGAGACATTAAGGCTTATGCCAGTTGGTAGAGTGTAAGATGATGATGATTATGATCCATCCATCCATCATGTGCCATGCCGGTAAGCGTGGGCGGTCATGTTCTGCCA
Organism: Cepaea nemoralis; assembly: GCA_014155875.1. Taxonomy (NCBI): domain Eukaryota; kingdom Metazoa; phylum Mollusca; class Gastropoda; order Stylommatophora; family Helicidae; genus Cepaea; species Cepaea nemoralis. Next base: position 389,718 of record JACEFZ010023227.1, on the reverse strand, counting down.
TCTCACTCGATCACCAGAGTTGTGGATCAGCTCCGTGTTTCTGTCTCGACCATGCCACAAGGCCAAGCCATCCAGGTACTTGCTTCTAGGTCTTCCCCTTGGTCTGTTCCCCTCGATCTTACCAGTTGTCACCAAATTCTCCAATCCATTTCTTCTCATAACATGCCCAAAAAATTTTGACTGTCTACGTCTAATTTCTCTAATCAATTTACGATCTTCATTTGTTTCTTGAAGGACTTGTTCATTGGTCTTTCTGGCTGTCCATGGTATTCTTTGCATTTTCCTCAGAAACCACATCTCTACATGATATACATGTATATATGGACAAGAAACAAATTGTAACATTGTTAACAAACAAAAAACTACATATTATCCAGATTAGAGATTAAGCCAAGATCACAGGAATCAAGATCAGACAATTAAAGTACTTAATGCATCTACAGAAATACAGTTCCTTGTTAAAGTAGCATGAGAAATAAAATAACAAATAAATCTACAAATACTTATTGGCACTCAGATAATTCAAGGAAAACAGAGATTAGAGGTTGCACTAGACAACATAAAAATGTAAAGCTATAGTTATATTCAAACATGTCACTTCCAAACGATGACACTGCCACACCATTGTTACAAGTGTACTTCAATGCATGGCCAGCTAGACACTCCTAAAGACATGTGATATCATTAGCTAGCTCTACCATCCACCTGAACCCACAACTATGGAAAATGAACGGATTTTATATCCAGCCATTGAAATAGCACCATGGGTCTCGGAATTTTATATTAAATAAGCGTAGATCAAATAACAGACACAATAGATCATAATGCAATGTATAGTATATTTAAGTTAGTCAACTGTCACTGTCATATACCGCCTATATAGTACCTTGCAGTGTAAGGCAGGGGGTGCTCTTGAGCCTGAGCAATTAAGGTCGCATGGCTAGTGCAGTCGCCGCGAACTGTGCAGGTTAAGGTTTTCTTTTTTCCCCGCAATAAAAGAAATTCACATCTTACCAAGGATTCAAACCCGGGTCTCCCGAAAGAGAATCCTGAATTCTAGCCACTCGGTCAGTTGAGTTAGTAGTGTGTCCTTTTACTGGATGTTGCATTCAACCCAGCATTTATTGGCTATTTGTGATTTTCAAAGCTATTTACGTTTGTCATTGTTTTCTGAACTGCTGGCACTAATATCATGGTGTATATTAATGCATAGCAATGTGTTTTCAAATCGCCTGCTGCTGACCTTAAACCTGGTATGAAACTGTGTCCTCCACCCCTGAGCCATAAACACTGATGTCTGGTGTAACACAAACATTTAAAGAAGAGACATGATTGGTTGGTTCTTACGAGGTAAATGTAATACACAGAATCATCACGTGTTTGGAAACATTGAGGCTATTAGACATCACATTTACAAATTCACAGCTACTGTTTGGCCTTCTCTCTATTTCTTTTGTCTATTACTCTGAGTAGAAACACCTGTGAATTTGTGTATGTGCTGTCTCTATGGTCTCACGAGGTCCCCAAGAATTGATATTTCTGAACAATACACATCATCAATAGTTAACCAATTTGAGATAATGACTGCTGCCACCAACTAGACTCTATCTTTCATTCTGTGAGATAACTGGTAAAAACTCTAGTCACTGGTTAAAAACTCATTGGCCATTTGGTCTAACATTGTCTCCTCTACTGGGTATCCACCTTGTAGCGGTAGAGGGTCTTGCATGTTCGAATGACCCCAGGAGCAATGCCAATGATAATGCAGCTACTGGTATGGGTCTCCCATATTGAACAGGTCAAAGGGTAGAGACCAGATGAAACAATACACAAATCTGCTCTCTTGTAGGTAGACTGGGGACAGTAAAGACTCAATCAATCAGGTGCCATCTCCACAATGAAGGTTGGCTGCAATGGATCTCCAACACTGTCTGTCTCTCGCCCTGACTGTATATTCTGTCAGATTGATGTTCGTCCATCTCTTGATGTTATCTTCCCACTTGTATCTTTGTCTACCTCTTGCTCGCTTGCCTTGCAACCTTGCCCTCCAGTATGGTTTTTATAAGAGTATTAAGTTATGTTAAAGACTAAGGAAAGCAAACCCAATGAAATGCTTGCCTAAGTCAGATGTAATGAGCCACAGGCTTGACCAAACAGTGCAGAGGCAATTCACTTTATGACAACATGTCTAACATTTTCAATTTGGGCAAGAGATATTTTTAATGCCTTTTGAGTAATTTTGAAAAGTTATTTGTTTTTGTGTTATATTTTAAAACATGGCAAATGAACATCTGCAAAGAAACTGATCACTTCAAGAAAAAATATACTCCAAGTACTATATAACTGCCAGCTCTGTGGTGAAGGGGTTACAGACTGCAGTTCATAGTCCCGCATACCAAGTTCAAAACACAGGGCAATTTGGGTGCAGAACGCCTTGTGTTGGTTGTTGTGAAATGGTATGAGTACTCAGTTGTTCAGAAAGCAATGGCAAACTACTGAATGTAAACTTGCCAAGAAATCACAAACAGTCAAAAGATGCTGGGGTTGACTGTGATGTCCTGTAAAGTATATGCAAATAACAAACTTAACTATTTAATGTGTTCAGTGCCAAAGGATAATATATTGCCAGATGTGACCTCCCATTTGGACAGAAGAACAGGTATATTGCCACAAGATGGTCATTGAGTTATATTTTATGTTTCTTGGTATCTTCCGCAGTTTCAATACTCAGTGAACGGAAATTTACATTATAATACTTATTGTTTTGATTGTGTACTGTCTTTAGTCCAAACCCACTTTTTGTTTGGCGCTGAATCATTTAAAAATCATTACTGTAAAAATGAAAACAGTTGAAAGTAATGTTTATGGCAAAATATGAAAAACATCCACTCGCCTGCTGTTCCGATGGTCTGGGGTTCAATCCACATTAGGATAGATTCCCATTTCTTAATTGACCTGAGCTCCTACATTGGCCGAGCCTAAAATGACCAGGAAATGTCTTGGCAAGTAAGATACTAACCACATCAGCCACAAGTCTGCTGGTTGGTCTATAACAAAATGGATCTAGTAATATATAGCCAATGTGCCTTAAAGCATGTAAAAGGGGATTTTACTTGTACTTTACTTATAGAATAAATCCAGGCCCACAAATAGAGTCCTGACTGTCAGCATGGGCTCCTCGAGGGCTCTGCCATGCATAGGCTCAATACCACAGCCCATCATTACTGCTTACCTGTTTCTCCAAATCCATAATTTTAGGTACGCAGTTTCTGAATCTCCTCAATTCTCATCCCTTGAATTGACTTCAAGCTTTCTATCTCACTAGGGAGATTCAGATAAGGAGCTACGGCAATCTACAAGAAAACAAAAAGTGTCATTTCTTAGCCAATTACATTTCCAAAAAGTATTTTCATTATTATCATCAAGTTTTTGTTAGGGAGATTTAGATAGGAAGCTAGTGCAATCTACAAGAAAACAGTTACATTTTTATAAAAGCTTTTTCATCATCATCAAGTGCTTCAACCCGTGGATTGGTCATGAAATTTCAAGATCATTCTATTCCATAGTTGTCTGCCTTGTTTTATTTCCTTTGTTGTTGTTTCCTTCCACTTATGCCATTAGGTGGCATAGGGATGGATTACTGAAGTTCCAGCGCCTGTGACCAGCGCTTTTCCTCCTATTTCCACCATGATTCATGAGCAGTGTTTTTCTAGGATCAAGTAAATTCCCTATCGGTTTGCTAGATCTGTCCTTATCCACCTAACCCTTGTATATTTGCTACAACCACTATGTCACACTTGCGGACAGACTGCTCGTTATGATTTAGAGGCATTCAGGCAGTACTCATTTCACTTACTGGGCATCAACAGAGTCCCGTATTATTATTTTTCCCCACTACCTCCCCATGCTGGGAGTGGGTAAGTTGTGCACCTCTTTAATGTCATGTATTGTTATATCTGTGCATGTATGTTTCATAAATGTTGTCCTCAGTCTACCCCTTCCTCCTTTCCCCAGTACTGGGTCCTCTTGTACTCTCATTCTTGCTTCTTTATATTTTAGTGTGACCAAGCCATGTCTTCATTTTTTTTATTACTTTTGAAGTTTCCTCCTCAAGATAGTCTCCATTCTTTGGGCTTGTCGTGAGAAGAGGAAAGCTTGAGTATAGTGTCACAACAGGACAGTTCGAGGAGAATAGAGGCAGGGGAAGCCAAAAGAGAAGATGCTGGGAAATTTTACATCATGGTCATGGAAAAACGTCAGTATCAGAAATGATTGACAGCACAAGAGACAGAAGGCTGTGGACAAACATGATTCTTCTTCTTCTTCTGCGTTTATCCGGAGTATTTTTTCAGACGTATTTGCGTTGTGCCCGGTTATGCATCCGTAGGCCGGCACATCCGACTTCAGTGGGCGTTTGTTGACCGGGTTAGCCTTCCCAGGTGTTTTCAGAGGACTTTTGACTCTCACTGTTGTGGCACCGTTCACATCCCAGCTGGTTACATTAGAACGGTCGAAGACATCACGGTCAGCCCTCAAGGGAAGGTAGGGGAAGACCATGGGCATTATCCGCCATCTAAGGAGGCTTCCATAATTGCGGAGTCGACACATAGCACTCTTGTACTGGGCTCACCTAAGAAATCGCCATGTCCTGCACAAGGCTGCTTCACTTCCTCACTTCCGCATATTGGGCATTTCATTCGCTACTGGCCGCTCCCCATGCAAACCAGAAACGGTCAGTCTGTAGACAACATCCACTCAGCAAGCTTTCGCTTCGGACTATCATGTAATGGATTCGCTAGCCAAGCATTCCATTTCATGTTAATGAGACGTTTTACCACTTTTGATTGTGCTCACTCACTGAGCTTTTGATACGGACTTACGTCATAATGATTTTGTGCCATAAACATGATTACAATATGTCACACAGCATGAGCTGTCAAGTAGAAAGTGAAATGTGTTAGAACAATCATATCTACCCGAACTTTAAAATCTGCATCTTTCTGTAAGGCTTCTTCACTGTTTCGAGCTCTAACAGCCAAGTCGTCGCATTCTTTGCGCAAACAGTCAACCTTTTCCTGAGGACAAACATGTTATAAGACCCATTTTACAAAATCATTCACTGAAATGACCCAGCAGTGTTGTCAACAGAGCTCGAACCTATTAACATTATATTCCTGGGTTCAATTTTTATTGATGCTGCATCATCTAACATGTCACTTTCAAGGAATGTTTGACTAGCGGCTACCATACTTGCATGTTACATTCATGCAGCCTTTAACATGTTGCTACAATACTTGTCATGTCACATTCATGTGATCTTTAACTAGTGGCTACAATGTTTTGTCATGTCACATTCATGTGGTTTTGACTAGCGGCTACACTGCTTGCAATGTCACATTCACTTGGTCTTTGAATAGTGGCTACAATACTTGCCATGTTACATTCATGCAGCCTTTAACTTGTTGCTACATTACTTGTCATGTCACATTCATGTGATCTTTAACTAGTGGCTACAATGTTTTGTCATGTCACATTCATGTGGTTTTGACTAGCGGCTACACTGCTTGCAATGTCACATTCACTTGGTCTTTGAATAGTGGCTACAATACTTGCCATGTCACATACAAACAGCCTTTAACTAGTGGCTACATTACTTGTCATGCCACATTCAAGCAGCCTTTAATTAGTCGCTACAATACTTATCATGTCACATTCATTTGATCTTTGACTAGTGGCTACATTAAGGTGGTCTTTACTGTAGCTCGATTAACTGCTGTGTTACAATCAAGCCATTAACTAGTGGCTGCATTAACTGTCATGTCACATTAAGGTAGTCTTTGACTATAGCCACATTAACTGTCATGTCACATTAAGGTAGTCTTTGACTATAGCTACATTAACCTCACGATACATTCAAGTGGTCATTTATGGCTGCATTAACTGTTATGTTGCATTCAAGTGGTTGTTGACTATGACTACATTAATTGCCAAAATCATAACCAAGTGGTCCTAGTCTATAGCAACATTAACTCTCATGTCACAACGGCAACATTAACTGCAAAGTCACATTAAGGTGGCATTTGACTAATGGCTACTTAACTGCCATGTCACATTAAAGTGATCTTTTACTTTAGCTACATTAACTGTCATGTCACATTCAAGCCCTTGACTAGTGGCTATATTAACTGCCATATCACATTAATGTGGTTTTGACAATAGCTAATAATAATAATGTTTTGCATATCCTTTACAGGGCATCGCTGTCAACATCAGCATCTTTCAGCTGTCTGTTGATTTCTTGGCAAGATTACGCTCATTAGTTTGCTATTGCTTTCTGAGCGGCCGGCTCATTATCCCGCAAGTCACGAGTGCGGGTCGAACCGCTTCCAGTTCTCGCCTCGCTGCGAGACCCTGCGTGGATAAATGGGATTACGGAGAAAGTGGTGTAACCCCTCAGCCAGAGAGACCGGCTGACAATAGCTACATTCACTTAATGTCACTCTCAAGTGGTCACTTATTTCTGTATTGTTTTACCTGGCATGCCACATTTAAGTGGACTTTTATGACTAGATTTACTGCCAAATCACATTCATGTGGTCTTTGACTAGTATATATTCAAACCGCCTTTATGTAGATGCTACACAAACTGCCAATTCATTTCCCACAATCTGTCACTAGTTGCTATATCAATTTAAAAGTAGCTTACAAGTCGACAGGGTCGACTTCATTGCACCAGGTTTTTAATCCCATATGGCTCAGTCTTTTTCTGCTGCGTGGACAGCGTCGCACAAAACACGAACACTGTAGCTCCAGCTTCGACCCTCAGGAGTCTCAGAAAAATGCACTCATGAACCAAAGGACGTGACGCAGAATCGAACCCATAACCTTCAGAGCCAGGGTCAGATATGGCTTGACCACTTCTCCATGGAGACTCCCTGCTATATCAACAATGATGTCACATTCATGCACTCTTTAACTAGCTGCTACATCAATTATCCTGTTCCATGGGCTATAACAGTGTTTGGTTAGTACTTTATCCCAGCACATCTTCACTGTCCACTCTATAGATGTCTACAATGACAGCATGCCAGCTCTCTCTCTCTCTCTCTTTCTCTCTCTCTCTCTCCTCTCTCTCTCTCTCTCTCTCTCTCTCTCTCTCTCTCTCTCTCTCTCTCTCTCTCTCTCTCTCTCTCTGTATTGTTAACAGAAAAGAGATATCTCCAATGACAGCATGCCAGCCTTCTCTGTCTGTCTATGTATTCCTAACAGAAAAGACACTGAATGCAGCAGGACGTGGCAATAATATGAAATAAATAGTACATGTTGAAATATATTTTCTCGTAGTTATTTCAGCGGTGTTAAAACAACCAGGGCTATTTTATTATCCTCTTTATGAGTACAGTATATCATAATCCCGGTCTCCGTGGTGAAGGAGTTATGGACGCGATTCATAATCCCATATACACGGGTTCGAAACATACCAGTGCTGGTTTTTTATTTTTTAAAGGCATAGGAGCCGGTCGTTCAGAAAGAAATGGCTGAACATAAAACTTGTCCAGGAATCACAAACAGCCAAAATGCTGGTATTGACTGCTATGTCCTGTGAAGGACATGCAAATAATTAAATTATATAAATATCATAATCATGTACAATGCAAACTAGTGTAGTTCACATATCTCCACAGATCTCAATCCTTGATGTTCTGAATCAATTTTATTGATTATCTCTATGCTACCACCTCAGTTGATCAAGTATCATTTCTCTTGGTCTGCCTTTGCCTGTTCTACCATGGATCTTTCCAGTCATCATGGGGTTTTCCAATGCCTCTCTTCTCACTATATGATCAAAGAACACTGTTTTTATATCTTTTGTGATGGGATAACTGCTACTCAACTTTTTATTTCATTTTCCCCATGGTTATAAATATTCCTATATTACCACTGGAAAAGATCTTTATCTGGGTAGGTGTGTCTGGTGAAGCAGAGAAGAGGAAGACAAAAAGTATGTGGTTTCAAGCTCTGATAGACAATTTACACTTAACAGCAACAGAGGCATGACATCTGGCTAATGATAGAGAGAAACTTCAAAAGACTTAACTTCTGCACAGAAAAAGCCACTGGATAAAGATGATAACACCACTTATAATTTTTAAATAATTTTAAAAACCATGAAAATATAACCCATAATCTTTGACAGTAAATTTAAACTCAGAGTTAAAACCTTGCACCAAACTATCTGATCCTTTACAAGTTAGCTTAACTGCTTACCGAAAGTGCAAATTTGATAGCCTCGAACCGGAGACTAATATCCTCCATCTTGTTTCTGTGCTGTTTATGAAGCTCTGTGGAATTCACATTTATATTATCTCAGTATTATTTATCAGTATATTTAGGGGACTAGGAAAGGTTCTAACCTGCATTACTTCAGTTTTGGTTGTATTTATATTCATATTGTACAACAATTAAGCTCACTAGGTCTTGTGGGTAGGGATATCCCCTATCAATAAAGAATGAAGGTAACTCCTTTCCTCAACTAACCTATAGGATGCTCTTAGGCAAGATGGGATGCTCGTTTAGTCCCTCCAGCCAGGGTAGAGTGAAACCATGTAAACAGGTGGTGAACTGGCTTTTAACAGAGTGGCATTGTGAAAGACTCTTATGGAAGTGCATGTGCCTGTTTCTTCTTCTTCTATCATGTTTGCCTCACATCATTAGGCCATGAATAGAGTTCTAGAATGAGCTCTAAAATGTACCTCAAACTCTGCTGTGTTTGGTGCCTCCATTTTGCTATTTATCTACTTGAGGTGGCACTAACTTTTCATGCTTTTATTTAATAATAATGTAATGATTTGCTTCTAAAAATATTGTTTATGATTGATATTTGTTCTAACTGTATACATTGTGTGTATTCCAAAAAAATCTACGTCATCAGCTGCTGATAAAGATCAAGGAAATCCCATGACAGATTGCATATATACATGCAACCGGCTCTGTGGTGAAGGGGTTACGGATGAAGTTCGTAACCCCACATACCGCGTTTGAAACAGCTGTGTTGGTTTCTTATGAAATGCTATGGGTGCCAGTCATTCAGAAAGCAATGGCAAACTACTGAATGTAAACTTTCCCAGGAATCACGAATATTCAAAAAAATTATGGGGTTGACAGCTACATCCTAAAAGATATGCTACTAACTAAAACCACTGCATGAGTTGGAGTGGTCAGTTCCCTTACTCACTGTCTGTTCTTTCCAGAACATTCTGAAAATTATCTGGTACTTATTTCATACCAAACCTGTACTGGTCATAAATAAGAATTCTGCCACCACTGGGGATTGAACCTTGACCACTGACTTGGCAAGCAAATGCACTAACACTATCCTACCACAGCTGTTAAAATATTTGAATATTTACTCTCTGCACTCACCTTCCATTTGGTCATCATGTTTGTTCCTTAACTCCTGAATCTCCTCTAAACTGGAGATTTTTAAGCTGTTTATTTCCAGCTTGCATTCATTCATTATGTCTGAAATCTGAATGGTCAAAACACATTAGTTTACATGTCAGACATGCTTATAAACTTTTTCTTGGAAAGATGATTTTTAAAATAGCGGACATTGTTACTGATCAAGATCTTAAACTATCTGTGCATGAACACCAAACACTAACAGTGTTTTAATATTGACCAGACTGTTTGTTTAGCAGGAGAGCTCTGGAAAGGCTTTCTTAAAATGTAATAATTCAATGCTTTTTTTCTTAAAAGACTGCAAAAGCATAATCTCTGGAGAAAACTCTGAACACAATAAATAATATACACAATGTGCCCATGGGTAACCTGAGAAAACAACAAAGTAAATTTTAGTTTATAGTTAAATGTGAACAATTCATAACCACTTATGATGCCCTTAGTTCTAAAATAAGATAAATAAAAACCATAAATTGGTTCCAGAAATTAAACATAGATTTCTTTTTTTTTCCATTTTATGAGGAGGAGTAAACTAGAAATCTCAGTATCAATTGGCAAAATAGATGGGGAAAAAGCCAGGGAAAGGCAGAGAAATAAAAATCCTGAATGTCTTGGTGACATGGCATAATTGAGACATGAACACAGACCTGATAAAATAATCTGGTGATCTCATAAGATGGCCAACCATGACTACCCTCAGTTATTGATGTGGCACTTGATGATGATAATGGTCCCCTTGACTGACAGTTATGAAATGATACTTGTGTAAAAAGCTTTATCTCGGGGAATTCAAATCACCGCTGTAAACTTTCTTCTGTGATAACCTTACCTGTCTCTCATGAGCATGTCTCTGCATCTCCAGCTGTGTCTCGTAGAACTGGGTCACTGAAAAAAGAAACCTCACATAAGAAAACTCTCACATGAAGAGAAGCACAGATAACTATGATTTTTTTCCCCCGCATATCCTTTACAAGACAATGCAGTCAACACCAGCATTTTTCAGCTGCTGTTGATGTCTGGGAGAAGCAGCTGGCTAAGTGGTTACAACTCTCTCCTTCGGAAGACCCGGGTTCGATCCCTCGGTAATGTGTGGGAATTTTTTCTGTCGGGGGCAAAAAGAAAATTCTAACCTGCACAGTTCGCAGCGACTGCACTAACCAGGCGGCCTTAATTCCTCAGACCCAAAGACCTCTCTGCCATACACCGCAAGGTACTACATTGGCAGTAAATGACAGTTGATGTCTTAGCAAGTTTTACGTTTAGTAGTTTGCCATTGCTTTCTGAATGACCAGCTCACATATACCCATAAGTATCCAATGTGACGCGATCCGCTGCCGAATCTTGCGCAGCTGTGTTTCATATGAGAGTATATAGGATTACAAACAACTCTTTAACCACTACACCAGGGAGACCGGCAACTATATGATAGTACCTAATATATTCATACATTGGTCTGGCAGTAGGATTGTAATTTACTGACACTTTCTTCTTACAAGTTTCAGACACTAAAATACGCTGACCATGTTAAACATCTCAGTACCGGAGTCAGTGTAATACAGCTCGGTAATCTTTCTGTCTCCCTCACACACAGATGCACAAACACACACACACAAATGCACACATATGTTGACTGGTTGGTGAACTGGATAGCAGCCGTCCTGCATTCTCGTCGAGTTGCTCTCGATCTGGGTGCATGGACATATTTTAACCCCGGGACTGCCACAGGGATCTGCAATCTCACCTGTGCTCTTTAATGTGTATACGAGCAAGATTGCATACCTAGAAGCACCAGGGGTTGGAAGGATTCTAACATTTGCAGATGATATTCTTGCATACAGGCAGGGGAGAAACAGGGATCAAACAGCTCAGGAGCTACAGGTGACAGTAGACAAAGTGATTGACTGGTGCACTGAAATGAGTGCCCTCATCAACCCGGAAAATGCGGCTGTGTTGTGGTGCTCTCTGGACAACAGGATTGTGAGAGATGATGCCCCAAGCCTCACGATAGATGGCAGAAGTATCAACAGAGAGAACAAACTGAAGTATCTGGGAATCACATTTGACAGGAGTCTGTCCTTCAAGGACCATGTGGAGACGGTTGTGACAAGATCTCAAAAGGGACTCAATGCACTTAAAACTATGGCTGCAATGGACACAGAGCAGAGAATGCTCTTCATACTATACCAGCACTTGATCCTCTCAGTGATTGATTATGGACTAGGACTGCTCACTGTCTCAAAGAGTCAGCTGGTGAAATTAGAGCGCATACAGAACGAAGCTATGCGGGTCATTCTGGGATGCACCAGAGATACTCCAGTAGTGTGTATGCGTTACATCCTTGGTCTGCCTACTGTTGCTGGCAGGCACAAGGTGATGCAGGTGAAGGAATACCTCAGAGTAGCTGCAGACACAGATCACCCATTGTATGAGGCGCTGGACGTAGTTAAGGGTTAGATACTGATAAGAGGGAAATCATGGATGGCTCAGGTGGAGGATACAATCACACAGGTGTGCCCCTTGGAGAACATCAGGCGAGGAGAGGAGTGGGTCAGAGTGCCAGCCGGGCAGTCAGACTTGTGCAGAGTTATAGTCACAGTGAGCAGGAAGTGGCCAGCCGGTGTTGAGAGGTGGGAGAAGTGCCTGGGGGTTCTTGGCAAAAGCTAATGGTCGGCATTTGGTGCAGGAGAGCCTGGCGTATGATAACACAACATCTAGCTTAAGAATGGAGGTGGAGGCGGTCAGTGCAGCTTTCCGCTGGATAGAGAACACGATACATACACACATTGTGATTGTAACTGACTCAGAAAGCATGCTGAGGAGGGTGAGAATAGGCAAGCTTCGTGCAGAGTAGCTTGCTTCGCTTCAGAGGTCACGGGTAGCAAGCATCACCTGAATATTTTCTCCTGGGCATGCCGGTGTGCTGGGGAATAAACAGGCAGACACATTGGCTGGCTTGGCAAAACTTGGTGGAGTATTGATGCATGACAAAACAGACGTGGTTGCGACCTTGTGGTAGCACGTGTACACCTCGGAGGAGCAAATGGATCACCATAGTCTGGTAAGAATGAGGCAGTGAGGTGTGACGTGGGGATCTGGCCGACGATCGACGCTCAGAGGAAAGGCAAGACGGACATATAATCAGATTGCTACTGGAACTATTAGTGTTGGAACTCTTTGCTGGCTGCTGAGGATGGGGACGCAGCGCTTATGGGAATGTCCCGAATGCTGTGATGTCGGTTCCTAAATCAATCAATCAATCAATCACTATGTTGACTGAATATACTTGTAGATAGGATCATTAATGGGTTTGTCTCAGTTGAGTGTATTTGTAGTTTCTACTTCTTTCTTCAACTTCTATGAGTGCAAACCAATATCTGTGAATGTATTTTTCATTCCATTGTGATACCAGTATCTGATCTCTGTCTCTCTCCCTGTTTCTCTGTCCCTGTCTGTCTCGCTTCTTTCTCTCTGTCTCTTTCACTCTGTCTCTCATTTTCTCTCTGTCTGTCTCTCTTTCTTTCTTTCTGTCTCTCTCTATCTCTCTTTCTCTCTCTGACTCTCTCTTTATCTCTGTCTCATTCTTTCTCTCAGTTTATCTCTTTATCTCTGTCTCTCTCTGTCTCTTTCTTTCTATCTCTCTTTCTCTTTCTTTCTGTCTATGACTCTCTCTGTCTATCTGTGTCTCTTTCTCTCTTGACTTCTTTCTCTCTGACTTCTCTCTGTCTCTCTTTCTCTGTCTATCTCTTTCTATATGTCTCTCTTTTTCTCTCTTTCTCTCTGCCTCTTTCTCTCTCTGAATATTTCTTTCTCTTTGTCTCTCTCTCTCTTTCTATTTCTCTGTCTTCTCTCTCTCTCTGTCTCTTTCTCTCTCTTCTCTCTGTCTCTTTTTCTTTGTCTCTCTGTGTCTCTCTTTCTGTCACTCTCTCACTGTCTCTGTCTGTCTGTCTGTCTGTGCGTGTGTGTGTGTGTGCATGTTTTTTTTTTGCTTGCTTGCGCGTTTGTTAATTGCCTTAACAAATAACATAATGATCATAAGTTTCCTTACACATGTTCAGAATTTCTTCATTTCTGATGGACAGTTTATCTCTCCGTGTTGTCAGTGCTTTTTTGTGAGTGTGTGTGTGTGAGAGAGAGGGAGAGAGAGAATCTTAACAAATCTAAACATAATAGTTGCAGGTTTCCTTACACATGTTCCGAGTTTCTTCATGTTTGCAGACAGTTCATCTCTGTGCTCTCTCTCTCTCTCTCTCTCTCTCTCTTTCTCTCTCTCTCTCTCTCTCTTTCTCTCTCTCTCTCTCTCACACACACACACACACACACACACACACACACACACAGAGAGAGAGATAGAGAGAGACAGAGAGAGAGAGAGAGAGAGAGAGAGAGAGAGAGAGAGAGAGAGAGAGAGAGAGAGAGTCTTAACAAATCTAAACATAATAGTTGCAGGTTTCCTTACACTTGTTCACGGTTTCTTCATGTTTGGCAGACAGTTCATCTCTCTGTGTAGACAGCGCAGTCATGTGAGTACCACTTAAATCATACGTCAGCTGTTCATGTTCTTCCCTCTCCTTCTGTGCGCTGTCATGAGCTTCCTTTGTTTGCTGCATTGCCTCCTCTTTCTCATGCATCATCTGCTCTAAATCTTTGTCCAATGTTGCCTTCTGTGAGTTCAGTTCAACTGCAGGCATAAGAAATCATACATTCACAAGTATTAATTGACATTCATAGAAGTAAAATAAAGACGTAGATAACAGAAGACACATCAAGCAATATAAAAAGGCACAGCTACAGGCACATCACTTTATGCTGACAATGGAACCCCCAGCATAGCCAAATTTCCATTTTGTTATAATCACACACACGAATTTGATTACACATGCGTCCAGTACATAACAAGAAAACAGGTGTATTGGGCATACAATGCTGGCTTCATATTTTTAAACCGTGTCCCGTTGTGTTATAACGTGCTGGTATAGGAGCCGATCGTTCAGAAAGCAATGGCAAACTACTGAACGTAACACTTGCCTAGTACATCAACAGCAGCTGAAAAATGCTGGTGTTGACTGCAACGTCCCTTAAGGGATACGCAACCCCCCCCCAAAAAAAAAAACAATAGATGGCAAGTAGCATCAATATAAAGTGATTTATCTTCACTTCCTCAATGTTCATGGTCTCTGTTGTGATGAAGCTGGCCAAGAACCACATAACTTCCAGGCTGTGAGTCTGAATACTAGACACACTAAATGCCCATGATGATGGTATGTAGTCTAGGCTCTGAAGCCTTGCACTTGCACTTGAAAACCTCATCATCATCATGTCATTGTCAATAAGCGTGGGCGGTCATGTTTTGCCGTCTCACACAATCACCAGAGTCATGGATCAGCTTTGTGTTCTTGTCTCGACAATGTCATGTGGGCAAGCCATCCAGATATTTTTACTTCTCGGCCTTCCCCTCAATCTTGCCAGTTGTCACCCGGTTCTCTAGTTTATTTCTTCTTATAATATAAATGTATATGTTACTTTGGTCCCAGAACAGAAACTAAGTCTGCATCACTCCCACATCCTTCATGTTGTATAAGAGTTAACAACTGGACAACCTGAGTTTGTGCAACAATAAGAACAACTTTTGTCTTATTTAGTTATCCTTTCATTCCTGTCTGTGGCCTAGGAGTAATGCAGCAGTTTCACTATCCTGATATACCGGGTGCAGAGTCAGCCGCAGGCGATTAGAAAGCAGACCACTTTGCACAGATTTTCACAACTTCATGAGCATCTGTTATTCAGAAAGCAATGGCAAACTGCTGAAGGTAAATTGTCTTTGAAATCACAAATATTCTAAATATGCTGGGGATGATAGCAACATCCTGAAAAAGGACAACTAATTAACTAACTTAATTCCTAGTGTGTTTTGGACAACACACACACATGCACGTGCGCACGCATGCTTGCACGCACACACGTGCAAAACAGACCTATCTGCTGGGCATAGTCCTCCAACTGTCTCTGCACAGCTTCTAGTTTCTGGGAAAGGGTGGGGCACTCAAAAGCATTCAGCTGTAGACAAAAAAAAACACAAAAAACATGTCTGGGCATAAATATGTCATCCTCTTTAGCATGATAGTTTAAATTATCTTTTAATACTTAATCTTTCCTCCTGGCAATACTAACAATCATACAAACAAATAACATTAGACAATCTTTTAATATAGATGTTTTGAGATTACTTTTAGATTTTAGGCAGTTTTAGATAGCTTTTAGATAATTTAAATTATGACTGACGGCACAATTAATTATTGTTTATTGGTTCTTGGATGTCAACAGCTTTTCAATGTAGTATCAGCATTCAGATGAGACATGGAGGTTTATTACTGAAAATACTGGAGAGCATGATCCAGGGATTATTACTGAAAATATTGGAGAGCATGATCCAGGGAAAGAGAAACAGAAGACATCTTAGGAAAAACTACACCACACAAGTATATGAGGATGATAGGCCACAGGCGTATACAGAGCTGCTGAGAATAGGAGACAGTATAAGGACACGGTCTGAATAAGAAGTCAACACTATTCTTTGGACTGAATACTCTAATGAATGAACACAGATGTCATCAGAAAGTTAGTGCAACCAATGCCAACAACCTTACAAAAAAAAGGTCCCTTTTTCACATCTTGAGATACTTTGCTATATGGTGCTAGTCCAATATTTTTAGACCAATCAGCACTCAATGAGTGGTGTGGTCATTACCATGCTGGTCATCTTTACTTCCTAGAACATTCCCTAGCATCCATTTCAGGTTTGCTTGGCCTGGGAGAACTCATCCAGGTTTTGATTTTTATTTTCACCTTGGGGTCAATATCATACCTAATTACTGCAGTAGTTGTGTACCAACAATACCATATCTCATTACTGTAGTAGTTTAGTACCTAAATATACTACACCACATTACTGAAGAAGTTTAGTACCTAAATATACTATACCACATTACTGTAGTAGTTTAGTACTTAAATATACTATACCACATTACTGAAGAAGTTTAGTACCTAAATATACTATACCACATTACTGTAGAAGTTTAGTACCTAAATATACTATACCACATTACTGAAGAAGTTTAGTACCTAAATATACTATACCACATTACTGTAGTAGTTTAGTACTTAAATATACTATACCACATTACTGTAGTAGTTTAGTACCTAAATATATTATACCACTTAGTACCTAAATATACTATACCACATTACTGTAGAAGTTTAGTACCTAAATATACTATACCACATTACTGTAGAAGTTTAGTACCTAAATATACTATACCACATTACTGTAGAAGTTTAGTACCTAAATATACTATACCACATTACTGAAGAAGTTTAGTACCTAAATATACTATACCACATTACTGTAGAAGTTTAGTACCTAAATATACTATACCACATTACTGTAGAAGTTTAGTACCTAAATATACTATACCACATTACTGTAGAAGTTTAGTACCTAAATATACTATACCACATTACTGTAGAAGTTTAGTACCTAAATATACTATACCACATTACTGTAGAAGTTTAGTACCTAAATATACTATACC
Source organism: Cepaea nemoralis (assembly GCA_014155875.1). Lineage (NCBI taxonomy): Eukaryota > Metazoa > Mollusca > Gastropoda > Stylommatophora > Helicidae > Cepaea > Cepaea nemoralis. Next base: position 372,667 of record JACEFZ010023227.1, on the reverse strand, counting down.
ACATTACTGAAGAAGTTTAGTACCTAAATATACTTTACCACATTACTGAAGAAGTTTAGTACCTAAATATACTATACCACATTACTGTAGTAGTTTAGTACCTAAATATACTATACCTCATTACTGAAGAAGTTTAGTACCTAAATATATTATACCACATTACTGTAGAAGTTTAGTACTTAAATATACTATACCACATTACAGTGGAAGTTTCTTCTTCTTCTTCTTCTTCTTCAGCGTTCCGAGCCATTGAGGTTCTTTGCTGCAAATACAATCTGTCTCCATTCGTCTCTCTGGTGGACCTTCTCTTGCCAGTCGTTGATTCCAAGTGCTTGTAGGTCTGTATGTATATTATCTCTCCACCGCCTTCTTGGTCTACCTCGGGGTCTACGGTCATTTATTTCCTGAGTGTAAGCGAGTTTTGTTTCCCTATTATCTTCCATTCTTTCTATATGCCCCAGCCATTGTAGTCTATTAGCCTTCATGATACTAGTGATTAGCGGGGACTTAAACAAATCATAAATGTCTTTGTTACTTCTTCTTTTCCACTCTCCACTTTGTGTATCCCTAATGGGTCCAAAGATGCGTCTTAAGATTTTGTTCTCAAAGGTTTGTAACAAGGCTTCGTCTCCTTTCGTTGTACTCCAGGTTTCAGAGCCATACAGCACAACTGGTCTGATCAGTGTTTTGTATATTGTGATTTTGGTGTTACGAGATAGCGCCTTTGATTTTAGTAGATGTTGTAGTGCATAGTATATCTTATTTCCAGAGTTGATTCTAGTTTGTATTTCTTCCCTTATGATGTTGGAGCAGTTGAAGATTGTACCCAGGTATTTGTATGTTTCCGTTCTTTTAATGGTCATATTATCTATTTGTATGTGGCCAGAGTTTTTAGCCATTCCGTCTCTTGAAATTACCATATATTCTGTCTTATCTTGGTTGATAACCAGCCCCATCTGTTGGGCTTTTTCCTTTAAGTGAGTCAATATTTCTAATGTCTTTTGTTCACTTTGCCCTATAATATCTATATCATCTGCATAACCAAGCAGCTTGGATGTTCCTCCAATATCACATTCCTCCTTTACCTTCCTTACAACTTTCTCTAGAGCCAGATTGAAGAGTAGCGGCGATAGTGCATCACCCTGTTTCAAGCCAGATGTTATTTGGAAGGGGTCTGATTTCCTGCCTTTATATGTTACTATATTATAAGTATCTTCCATGCATAGTTTGGTCATGTTAATTAACTTCCTTGGTATTCCAAATTCCTGCATAACATTCCATAGACTATTCCTATGGACACTATCATAAGCCTTTTTAAAATCCACAAAAATGTTATGGAGATCTCTTTTATATTCCCAATGTTTCTCGGCTATTTGTCGTAAGATAAATATCTGATCTATTGTTGATCTGTTTTGTCTAAAACCCGCCTGGTAGTCACCTAATATGTCTTCTGAATATGGTTTTAGTCTATTTAGTAATACTGCGGATAGTATCTTATAGCTTGTGGACAGTAGTGATATTCCTCTATAATTTCCACATTGGAACTTGTCTCCTTTCTTAAAGATAGGTATCAATAATGACTCTTTCCAGTCATGGGGTAATTCTTCTGTCCTCCAGATTTTTATTATTAGTTCGTATAGCTTTAGATGTAATGCATGGCCACCTGCCTTTATAAATTCAGCAGCAATTCCATCAGTCCCAGTTGCCTTATTGTTTTTAAGTCGTGTGATTACATATAGGATTTCTTCAAATGTAGGTTCTTCAATTTGTGGTTCGCATGTTAGAACCTCTTCCTGTGGGAAAATGTTACTTGGAGCTTCACAATTTAGTAATTCAATAAAATATTCTTTCCATGTGTTGCACATTTCCTCATTGGTATTTATCATATTCCCATTTTTGTCTTTTAAACCATATGTGTTTTGTTGGTGCCCTCGTTTCATTGACTTCAGTACTTTAAAAAATTTTCTGGATTCATTTTTCTGGTGATTAGTTTCCATATCTTTGATTATATTACTCATATATTCTCGCTTCTGCTGTCTGACTATTTTTGTAGCCTCTTTACATTCATTTCTATAATGCTCTTCCTTTTGGATGTTATTGATGTCATTTAACCATACATGTCTGGCATTCTTCTTCCTAGTGACTGCTTCTTCACATTTTTGATTGAACCATCTGTTCTTTCTATGCGTGGTTAACACACCGAGACATTCTTCTGCGGTAGATTGAATTGTATTCTTGATGTTCAACCAAGTTTGGTCAACGCTTTCCTCCAAAGGGTTTTGCAAAGTTTCAAGTTTACATTTTATTTCATCTGTAAATTTCTCTTTGACTGTAATGTCTTGTAGTTTTTCTCTGTTATATGTTGGGTGTAATCTTTGTAATTTAGTATAGAAAGCTCTCTTAAGTTTTATTTTAAATTTTGCTCCAACGAGGAAATGGTCACTGTGGCACTCAGCTCCTCTATAACTTCTGACTTGCTGTATGTTTGATGCATTTCTGTTGTTAATTAAAATGTGATCTATTTGATTATAGGTTCTCTTGTCACATGATTTCCAAGTTTGTTTGTGTATATCCTTTCTTTGTAGTCTGGTACTGCTAATCTGCAGTCCTTTGGCTTCTGCCAGGTTGATGACTCTCCATCCATTATCATTTGAAGTTGTATGTAGGCTTTCCATACCGGCCACTTTTTTATTAGTTTGCTCTCTACCTATTTTTGCATTGAAGTCTCCCAGCACAATCAGGATGTCCTGTTTGGGGGTTTCTTCTATGACATCTTCCAGATCATTATAAAAGTCTTCTTTAATATCATCTTCTTTCTCTTCAGTAGGTGCATGTACATTAATCATCGTTATATTTTTCCATTTACCTTTTATTCGTAATTTACTAATCCTGTCATTAAAAGCTTTAAAGTTTAAAACGTTCCCCCATAACTCTTTTTTGATGACAAATCCTGTTCCTAATTCATGTTTATTTTGGGTGTTTCCTCCATATATTATAATCATTCCATTTTGCTCTAAAGTACCCTCTCCTGGCCACCTTATTTCTTGAATTGCTGTGATATCCATTTGATATTCAACCAGCTCCCGGGTTAGTTCTTCGGCCGCTCCAGCTCGATATAGTGTCCGTACATTCCATGTTCCAAATCTCAAAAGTCCTTTAACGTTCCAAGGTCGTTGTCCAGATAAGTCAGTCCGATATCGAGGCTCATGTATTTGTTTCGTAACAAAGAAAGGTTTTTACAAAGGTGGGGATGTTAACCCCACGCTTCAACCCCCAACCTGGAGGACCAGGGTGTTTCTCTTTGTCTGTTCTCTACCCTTTGACCTGTCCGGCTTGGGAGGCCCTGCTGGTAGCTACGCTACCGCCGGCATAGCTCTCAGGGTCATTGAGAAACTCAAGCTCCCCCACCACGACAAGGTGGAAACACCATCGGGGGAGCAGTGGAAGTTTAGTACCAACAATACCATATTACTGCAGTAGTTATGTACCAACAATACTATATTACTGCAGTAGTTATGTACCAACAATACCATATTACTGCAGCAGTTTAGTACCAACAATACCATATTACTGCAGAAGTTTAGTACCAACAATACCATATTACTGCAGTAGTTATGTACCAACAATACCATATTACTGCAGTAGTTATGTACCAACAATACCATATTACTGCAGTAGTTATGTACCAACAATACCATATTACTGCAGTAGCTTAGTACCAACAATACCATCATTCTTTAGTAATTTAGTACCTACAATACCATTATACTGCAGTAGTTATGTACCAACAATACCATATTACTGCAGTAGTTATGTCCTAAGAATACCATATTATGGCAGTAGTTTAGTACCAATAATACCATATTATTGCAGTAGTTTAGTATCAATAATACTATATTACTGCAGTAGTTTAGTATCAACAATACTTCATTACTGCAGTAGTTATGTATCAACAATACCACATGACTGCAGTAGTTTAGTACCAATAATAACATATTACTGCAGTAGTTTAGTACTAATAATACCATATTACTGCAGTAGTTTAGTACCAATAATACCATATTACTGCAGTAGTTTAGTACCAATAATACCATATTACTGCAGTAGTTTAGTACCAATAATACCATATTACTGCAGTAGTTTAGTACCAATAATCCCATATTACTGCAGTAGTTTAGTACCAATAATACCATATTACTGCAGTAGTTTAGTACCAATAATACCATATTACGGCAGTAGTTTAGTACCAATAATACCATATTACTGCAGTAGTTTAGTACCAATGATACCATATTACTGCAGTAGTTTAGTACCAATGATACCATATTACTGCAGTAGTTTAGTACCAATAATACCATATTACTGCAGTAGTTTAGTACCAATAATACCATATTACTGCAGTAGTTTAGTACCTATAATACTATATTACTACAGTAGTTAAGTATCAACAATACCATATTATTGCAGTAGTTATGTAACAATAATACCACATGACTGCAGTAGTTTAGCACCAACATAACCATACCTCATTACTGCAGTAGTTTGCCAGAATGGCCATGGCATCGAACGCTTGGATCGTAGCATCCAGCTGTGTCTTTAACTGGACAACCTCGTCGGCCCTGGCCTCACAGAGCAACTCCAGTTGCTCAAACTCCTTCTTGGTGACACTCTTGCTCGTGCCTCTGCTGGAGTGGATGTTGTTGGAGACAGCATTTCTGGTCACTTTAGAGGCAGATGTGACTGCTTTCTTGGACTGATCTGTTCAGGATAGTAAATACTTTAGCATTATATTCTTCCTCTGCGCATTTGGTTGGAGTGTGCTGAGAGTGAAATAACCAGAACCCATGGAGAAACCAACATGGGTCTAATCCCAGGCAGGTCGTAAGTGCTGGTCTGAATCTTGACCTGGTGACATGCTAATATGCCTCTTTGCAGTTATGAAGTTCCAGTACTGGTCTTGAACATCCCGATGGTTTGTGAACTTGGAGAGGGGAAGGAAAGCTCTACATCACAGCCCAAGGGAGCTGGCACTTTGCTACCAGGTAAAGCGAAAGATCTCTACACCAACCTTACTCCAATAAAAGCAAGCCCCTTTCAGGGCTCAAATGACCTTCAGAGTTAGCATCATCATCCTGCTGATTGACATAGGTGTTCATGTCTCACCACAGATCTCGGTCTTTAGATTTCTTAATCAACTCTGCCAATGATATTATTAATATTCCTCCATATCACTGTATCAGTCCATCAAGCATCATTTCTCTTGATCTGCCTCTCTTCCCATTGATCTTTTCAGTTGTCACAATGTTCTCCAATGCCTCTCTTTTCACCACATGACCAAAGAAAATCATTTGTTTCTTTTTTATTGTTGGATATAATGTTCTAGTTTTATTAGCCTCTTTCAGACCATCATTGTTAGTTACTCTAGCAGTCCAAGGAATTCACAACATTTGTCTCAGGAACCACATCTCCGTTGCTTCCAAGGTCTTTCTAATTTGTTCATTTACATTCAAAGATTCACTGCCATGCAGCAAAACAGGCTCTAAATAGAATTTCGGCACTCTCCTTCTTACATTCAGTGATAATGACTTATTAAGAGTTATAGCTCAGTATTTCTGAGGATTTCACCAACCAACCAACCATAGCATTACAGGCTGCAAACTAAAACTTTGAATACACAATGTCTGAATAACACTTACGTCCAGATATCATCATCATCATGTTAGTCCAATGACTGGTGCAGAAGTCAGCTGATCATGTCACTCCACTGTTCCCTATCTTAGTAATTTTTTTCATCTTTGCATATGTCTGAACCCCAGTGTTCTGGCATGTCGGTGTGACATAATTGTTTCCTGTATACATCTCTCCATTTTTCTCTGAACTCTGCCCACCAAACATGTGTTTCATCAAAGATCTGAATGTATTATATTGTTACCTTGCCAAGACAGTATACCTTTTGAGAAAAGTGTCAATAGTCATCTGTCTGTCCTGGTATCTTTGCAATTTGTTCATTATATCACTTTTCTTTCTAGTTCAATATTCCAAGGTTAAGCATGTGATATCACCACATCTTAAAGGTTTCCAAGATCTTTTCATTGTTATTGATTCAAGTCTCTATGTTTTATAACTTAGTTGAAAGCAATCTCATTTCTCTCTCTCTCTCTCTCTCTCTCTCTCTCTCTCTCTCTCTCTCTCTCTCTCTCTCTCTCTCTCTCTCTCTCTCTCTCTCTCTCTCTCTCACGCGTGCTGTGTCAATAAGCATGGGTGGATGGTGATGACTTGTCATCTCACACAATCACCACCAGAGTTTTGGGTTGTGTCTGTGTTCTTGTTCCATTTCTGCCATGTGGTCTAGCCATCAAGGTATTTATCTCTTTGCCTTATCCTTCCTCTTTCCTGTTACTTCTGCCAGTAGTCACAAAGTGTTCCTGTTTATTTCACCTCAATCTGTGCCCAAAATATCTTTAACTCTCTACGTCTAGTTTCTCTAATCAATTTATAGTTTACATATAAGCTTCTTGAAGGACTTGCTCATTGGTTTTTCTCTCTGTCCTGGGTATTCTTTGTATTTTCCTCAGAAACCATATTTCCACTGCCATTACATGTTTTTTTCATCTTGTCTGTTTCACATGACTATCACAGTAAAGTCTTTATTTAACACTTTAAACTATATTTCTTGCTGCAACTGACATCTTTTTATTTGTTTGTTTTCCTTATTGCTACCTTTGCAATGATAATTCTTGTTCTAATCTCTACAAGGCATCTTAAATCAGAATTTTATGACTTCCGAGATAACTGTACCGATTCACCTGTTTACGAATGTTTTCATTTGCTTGGATGTTACATTGCGCTCCCACTTATGCTACACTCTTCATGTGTCTTCACAAAGTTGGACTAGAGTCAAGCTCACCCTGTTGAGCTTGACTCTAGTCTGGCTTTGTGAAAACACATGAAGGGTGTAGCATAGGTGGGAGCGCAAGCGCAATTGAAATACCACTACTTTTATCATTTCTTTACTTATTCAGCATGGAGATTTGTCCGCAACAGACAAGCAATATCTCTGGTGGGCCTATTCTCGCTGGTCGCGAGATCCGCACTTTAGCAGTAGGGAGATTTGCTCGCAGCAGACGAACAATATCTCCAGCGGGCCTTCTCTCGTTGGTTGCGGGAGACACACGAGTCAGGCGGGGAGTCTGACGGTAGTACACGCTTACAAGATCCAGATACTTGCGTTTGACAGGTGTACGCGACCAGTGGTCTGGACGCGTATACGACCCTTACCTGCGGGATTTGGCTGAATGCCTCTAAGTCAAATCCCAAGGGTTTAGGATCTGGCCATCGCTCGTCTCCAGCTCGTGGCGGTGAGGTCTCGGAGGTTTGACGCTGAGCCGCCAGCGTTTGCAGCCTACCTTGTTCCAGACATATTGGTTATCCATTCCTCTGGGTCAAACGAGGCAAGGCGTTTGGGCACCACATGTTCTCTAAACCTCTGCCCAGGCACTGTGATGGAATTTTGGCCAAATTCCAACTCACATACTTTGGTCTGTCAAGACTGCAAGGTGCCACTCACATTGCGGTATTTCTTTCTTCTTGCAGATGACCATCATCTCTGTTTGCTTACAGTGTAACACTAACCCTAGTTGCTCACTGTCTACAATAACCACAGCCACTAAATGTAACTTTGTCCATTGTCTGCAATCAGTACATGCATATCTTACATGGGAGCTGTGCTGGCTCACTGGCTAAAATGTTAGCCTGCCAGCCCATTGGTCATATGTTTAAATCCCCATCAAATCAGGAATAATTTAAAAATTGACCTGGGCTCCCGGGTCAACCCTGTCTAAAATGGGTACCATAAAGATGTTCTTTTTCTTGATTTATGGCATTCTAAAATTGTTTCTGTAACAATTAAGTTCAAAAGCCCAGATTTTCCTCTTTAGTTATTGCCTGTAACTTCCTAGAATAAAAATGTTGCCAAATATTTTGAAACTGATGAGTCTCTGGAGCCAAAAGATCTGTACATAAAACCACACCTTCATGAGGATTTGAGCCCAGGACCCCACAGCCAGCATCTGAGAAGGCTGTTGTGGTTTTCCAAATCATAATACACATACAAAAATTGCAAAGTCAAGACAGTTATTGAAAACTTACGAGTTGTGGATTGGGTGACTTTCTTGATACCTTCACCTGGTTTTTCAGCTGAAGATTTGTGTTTCTAAAAGTACATGAAACATGATTTTAGTATATAAATTAACTCATTCAATACCAAGACACACACCATGCCCTCATTGCCTACTTCATAATGACTGCATTTCTTAACTCTTGATGTCCCTGGTAGTTGTGATAGTACACTACAAATGTCTTGCAAGTCATTAAAATATTGATTATCTTTAACACAATGGGGTTCAGTAAATATGATCCAGGAGAACAGATAATGTAGAAACTAGGGTCTGGTCTTAACTCAATCTGTGTCGAAAGATAATAATAATATATCGCCACATATCGGGATGTCCTATTTGTACATCACGTTACTAAGATCATTGCGTTATTTATTTTGTTTCACGGTATCTTCCACAGTTTCAATGTTCAGTCATCGTAAATTTACAATTAATACTTGTTCATTTCATTGTGTACCATGTTTGATCTACACATACCTTTTGTTTGGCACTGAATCAGGTCATTTTCTGTTACTGTTTATCTTCCAAATGTAGCACAGGCCATCAACCAACTCACTCCAAGCCCTTCTATCATTTGCTGTCTCCTGCAGCTCCACCATTTCCTCCCCATTTTGTGTTCAACTATCTCGAATTTTTGTCTGCATGTTTGTTTGTTTGTTTTGTTTGGGGGGGGGGGGGGGGGGGGGGGGGGGCAAATGTTTGCCTCTGTTTGTTTTGTCTTGAGGATCCAAGAGGAAATAGATTAAAATAAGAAAATAAACAAGTCCCGCATCGGGAGCCTGTTGTGAATTTATGAAGTGTCATAACCTTCACATTTGTGTACGCCTGAGTGCAAGGAGGAATGGGTGACCTGTCTTTCCCAGCCCATATCAAATGGTGACAGCTGGCATGGACACCTTGTCCGAATGCACTTATGTCATTGTCCGTGTAATGCCCCAACCTTTATACCAACCAACCCCCTAAGTAGAACATGTTACATGTCTTTTGCAGAACGTTGTGATCAACCCCGAACTTGATTTAATAGGCAATTTTACTTTCAGTAGTTTGCCATTGCTTTCTGAATGAGAAGTCAACATCTAAGTCCTAGTGACCGGTGTGGGGGTGAACCCACTACCCTGACATCAGCACACAAAACAAGTGTTCCATCTTGAACAAGGGTTTCCTGTAAGCTTGGGGGGGAGAACTAGCTGTTTTACTTCTTATTTGATATGATATATACATATCACTTACACAGGGTGTATTTTTAATGACTGCAGTTTTTGAAAATATTGCCATTCCAAGTTTTGTATTCACCCTCTGTGGAGTTCATGCAACATAAACGGTAAATACAAAACTTGAAAAGGCAATATTTTGAAAAACCCCACAGTCATTAATAATACACCCTGTACAACAACTAATAATAATATTGAGTCTTTTGAATATGGAATTAAGTAACGGTAAACTACAACTTAAGAACATGAAATGTAAACTAACTTCAATATTATCTAACTTAGAAAAGGAAGAAATAAACTAACTTCAGTACTCTCTAACTTAAAGAGATGAGAAGTCTAAACCTACTTCAGTACCCTCTAACAAAAAAAATTTAGAATCTAAACTTACATCAGTACTCTCTAATTTAACACTGTGAATGCTTGATCTGCGACTATCCTTCTTGGTGTCACCTGGACTGTTTTTTGACGATATGCCTGAAAATAGCAATGTGCATAAATCATTTTGAAGATACATTCTGCGTTTCCGGTATTATTGTGCATGTATATAGTAATAAACAGACAGACATTTAGACTGACAGGCAGACGTTCAATGAGACAAGCAGACAAATATAATATATTAGACAGTATATAATACATTATATATATCAACAAGCAGACATCTGACAAACAGGCAGACTGGCGCATTCAGACCAACAGACAGATAGATAGATGAACGAACCAACAAACAGACACTAAGGTGAACAGAAAGACAAGCAAATGGACCAAAAGACAGACATCGAGGCAAGCGTTGAAACAGACCAACGTTCAGAATGACAAGCAGAGCAGCGTACCATCAGCCACTCAGAAAGACAGGCAGACCAACACATGAACGAATCGATAGACTAACCAACGGACAGACAGACGAACGGGATAACAGACCTGACACCCGGGCAAACACGAAATTACCAACAGACAGACAGCCAACAAATCAAGGGGCAGGCATTCAGACTGACAGATGAATTATACTGTGCTTACAAAATAAATAGTTTCACTTGAGCATTTATTAGATATTTTATACGGTTTACAATCTCATTTGTTATGCCTTATCAAGTAGGACGCATATTTAATTCAGCATAAAACAATTAATAATATTAATAAGCTGCACATATTAACGGGTGTCCCACAGAATTGATGGACTAAACTTCTATGGCAGAATCATTAATAACGAGCTTACAAAGAGGAAAAGACAGAACTCAGCGAATCAATGGGTGAGGAAAACAGAACGGCGCTGGATATGGCACACTAAATAAAAAAAAAAACATGAAAATAGGATAACTACAAAGTAGTGTTTCTGGAACACACAGGGAAAACGGCATAAAAAGAGATCTAAAAACACACGGAGAAGAGAACAGAGACATAAATTAATAATACGGTGATGACGTGGAAGGAGCTGCGGGACACAACAAAAGATAGGAGGACGGCTTGGCGCGCCTTGGTTGAAGGCCATGCCCCAATGGAGGATAAAGGGCAGAATAAGATTCAAATTGTTAACCAAATAACAAATGTCCTACCAGGAACAGAATTGTATCATCGTATTCTAAGAAAAACATGCAAGTTAGCAGATCTCATACTGTGAGACCTACGAAAAACGAAGTATAGTAGCTAGGTGACAGGACAACATGACGTCACCAGTATGAAGGTCGTTACTTGTTTAGCCGTTCTTAGAATAAGAATGGGAAGGAAGAGAAGGTAACAAAGCACCAACCTGGGACTTAAATCCACTGGTATTGATCGGCATCTCTTTGGAATGCAGGAAATAAGTATAGCTATAGTGTAGCTCTATCGGGTTCGAATATGCCGTCGCCAAATAACGACAGCGTCTTGATGAAGTAACATGTCTGACAGCCAAACCCTCCTAAAATCAGCATCTTTATTAGTCGGGTCTAATTATGAGCCTGAACCCACACAATGGAATCAGGACTGATATCTTATCCAGTCATTGGAATGGCACCACAAGAATCATACATTTATATTAATATTAACCAAGGATAGATCAAATACTAGGAAATAAAAACAGGTATGTGTAACTCTTGTGAATAAGTTAGATATACTTGACATATGCCTGGGTCATTGACTTTGAGGTGAGTGACCCCAGTAGCGAGAATACGAGAAAAACAACCAGCCATGAAAAATAATGGTGAGGGTGAGTGGAGACCCCCAGGGTGGATGGGGAGAGAGACAGTTTTAGGCTGGGGTGTAAAGTTGTGGGGAGCCCAGGGAGGGGCTACACAGCAGGGTTAAAAGACAGTGGAAAACTTTGACAGGACAGTTGAAGCTGGGACCGACTGAGAGTTGGGTCGCTTTGGACAGTGGATGTTTTGGGCTCCGAGCGGATCGGTAGTCTAAGGAGAAGGAGCGGAGTTAGATGTAGATCTCCGTCCGGTGTGGTTCTCCTAATTGTGAATGCAGGCCTAAAAACCCAGTGGGGTTTGGATAGTTAATGGAGGCCTGAACTCAGAGTGGGTTGGAGATTTAATGAAGGCCTGAACCCAGAGTGGGTTGGATAGTTAGTGGAGACTAGACCCAGTGGGTGGGTTGTATTGTGTGAGGTCCAGCCGTGGATAGTAGCTGGACTAAGTGTCTTGTGAATTTGAGATTCAGCAGGCCTTGAGAAGGCACGCGATGTGTGCGTGTTAAGTTGTGAGGAGTATATTTATATTCTATGGATTATATTGTTTCTGGATATAGAGTTGTGTTCCGTTTGTCCGTGTTCTTTCTGCAATAAAGGAGTATGTGCGCCAACTCAATCTTGTTTAATGACTGGTGAATGTGCACTGCGGGGGTGAGTTATATTGTAAGACAGTTAGATAGCTCAATTGACACACCAGGAGTATCGTTACCTAGACAACGACCATATTACGCACTTATCATCAAGAACTTCGTGATAATACTAAACACGGACATAGTGTATATATATATATATATATATATATATATATATATATATATATATATATATATATTATATATATATATATATAGTATATATATATATATATAACGAACTCCACAATATTGAATATAAATAACGGGGGAAAGCCAGACGGACTTGTAATCAAACTGCTACAGGAACTGTCAGTATATTCACTGGCTGTTGAGGAGCAGGACGGGACATGTGTATAAATGTCGTGAATACAAAGATGTTGATTCTATAATACGGAAAAGAAACATTGGTTGATTCCTTGTTATACGTTCTGTGATTTGACGAATCATTATAGACTAGACATAGTTTGTCATTGCATTCTTTCCTGGCAGTGACCATACACGCTGAAAAACATCTGATGGCTGTGGAAATGTGGTTTCTGAGAAAATGTTAAGAATACCATGGACAGACAGTAAAAGAAATGACCAAATCCTACAAGAAACAAATAAAAATTGTAAACTGATTAGAGAAATTAGACGTTGATAGTCACATTTTTTTTGGCCACGTTATGAGAAGAAATAAATTGGAGAACTTGGTGACAACTGGCAAGACGTGGGGAAGAGAACAACGGGAAGGCAGAGCAGTAAATACCTGGATGGCTTGGCCGCGTTGTATGGTCGAGACAAGAACACTGAGCTGCTCCATGACTCTGGTGATTGCGTGAGATGCCCTACGCTTAATGGCATGGCACATGATGAATGAATGTGTTATACGTAATACTTAGCAATATCAATTTTAATTCTTATGTTGAAAGTTTGTTTGTTTTTTCATATCCTTTACAGGACATCGCTATCAACACCAGCATTTTACTGCTGTTGTTGATTTCTTGGCAAGATTACGCTCATTAGTTTGCCATTGCTTTTTGAGCGGCCGGCTCACTTATCCTGTAACTCACCAACGCGGCGAGAACCGCTACCGATTCTCGCGCGCTGCGAGACCCTACGTGGATAAACGGCATTACAGAGAAAGTCGTTTAACACCTCGGTCAGGGAGCCCATCCATCCATCCATCATGTGCCATGCCGGTAAGCGTGGGCGGTCATGTTCTGCCATCTCACTCGATCACCAGAGTCGTGGATCAGCTCCGTGTTCCTGTCTCGACCATACCACAAGGCCAAGCCATCCAGGTACTTGCTTCTAGGTCTTCCCCTTGGTCTGTTCCCCTCGATCTTACCAGTTGTCACCAAGTTCTCCAAATCATTTCTTCTTATAACATGCCCAAAAAATTGTGACTGTCTACGTCTAATGTCTCTAATCAGTTTACGATCTTCATTTGTTTCTTGAAGGACTTGTTCATTGGTCTTTCTGTCTGTCCATGGTATTCTTTGCATTTTCTTCAGAAACCACATTTCCACAGCCATCACATGTTTTTCAGCCTGACTGCTCATTGTCCACGCTTCACATCCATACAAAAGTACAGGGAGACCGACAATGTTGTAAGTACCTCCTTTAATCTCTTCTTATTTCCCTTAGTTTTAAAAGTGCGGATCAACACCTGTGGATATACCGGTATTTCTCGTGCAGTTTCAGCGGCCTCAGGTTTTCATCACCAAAGCTATTTCCAGAGATTAAATAAATATCTCCGTTTCATAGTCAACGAATGTAACTACGCTGGAATTTAATCTAGAGGCAAAATCGTTAGTCATAATTACATAAGTGGAAACACTTGGGTAATGTTTGGCGAACTGTTCAGACAAACGTTTCTGAGATGACACCAGAGACAGCATAAACCTGTTCCTCAGGAGACGACAGTGGGAGAACAACTGTGGAGCACCCGCTATGACCTCATCCTGACAAGTGGTTTTATGGAGACTACAGATTCCTTTGTGTAGAACATTGATCCCAGAAGGAGATATCAGATCAACGCGTAACACCAGTCGAAGGTCGAATGGACGTCTTCTTAGAAAAAGCAACACACAATCCAAAAATTGTTTTCTTTTCTACTATACGCCCCTTCTCTTCAATGCTTTGATGCTGTCACTTCCAGATTTTCTTTACCTTCCTCTTTTTCGTTTGCCTTTAACGGTCTCGTTAAGTTGTTTTATTTTTTTCAAGATATTCATGGCCTTTGTCATACAGGAACCAGTCAAGTTTACCACACTTGCCAATTGATAGAAATGCTTCTGGTTGAACTTTTTATGTATGTGTTTCTTCTTTGTGATATAAGAATTCCTTTTGTTTTCATTATTGCGTCTTCTTCTTATAATCCATGTCGGTTGTGTTGGTGATCATGTCTATCCACAGCCTTCTGTCTCGGAAACTGCCAGTCATTTATGATAGCGATTTTCCTCCATGCTAGTATCTTCTCCACTTGTCTCTACATTTCAGATGTCGCGGCGTGCTCCAGCTGTCCCATTCTCATTATGTTCTGAAATAGTGTGGAGTAGTCTTCTGGTGCGAGTAACCAGTTCTCTTTGTGAGTTAACTTCTTTCAGCGTGGCCGAATAGATAAGAGCGCTCATTCTTAAACTTCCGGTGTGCTGATGCTGAGATAGCGGGTTCAACCCCTACACCGGTCGTTGAATCGGTAACGTCAGTTATAACTGTCTCTGAAGTCGGAGTGGGTTTGCCTGAAGGCGAGGGACACTGGGAATAGGGAAAGCTAATCCACACCCAAAAATCTGCCTTGTGCACTAGAGGTAGTAGGACATGTATGGACTACGCTTGAGTTCAAAACTAGCAACACTCAAATAAAAAAAAAACTACTTTCGATAATCAGTTCTCTTTGGCTAACTATTTTCTAATTACACTTTTTATATGTCCATGGTTTTCCTGTCATTCTTCTATAAAATTACATCTCTGAAACTTCCACACACATTACCTCTTAAGGACAATAATCCATATCAAATTAATATCCTACATTGGCTGACTCTGGCACAGGATTATTAATCTGAGGCTGGATGTGCCATAACTATAACTTCTCTTCTGGGGGTGAACGGTGTAGTGATAACGGAAAACCATAAAACATCCCATTCCAAAAATTGTCTAACATGTCTGTTAAGTGCCCATGCTTCACTTCCATAAATCAGGATTGGTTACATAAAGCGCTTTAGAATGTTGTCTTACCTTTATTAACACAAATATATTGCATAGAATACTCTTCATCTTTTGAAGTGCTGATTTTCTTATTTTTGAAACAACTCCTTTATGCGTGGCCGGTATATCAATTATCACCTATACTCAAACATCCAAATATACCTATGTCCGCAAAACGACAGATAATAAATAGCATATTCACACCAACCCTATGCTACCAATGTCACACTTACACATGAACAAAATCACACTTACACAAAATTGACACCTGCGGGTTGAGATGCTTGAGAAGAGCCGCCAATGTAACTATCCGAGACCGAGTAAGAAATGATATCAGACAGCGTCATCAACACATTGAGCCCCATATATTGACATACAAATGGTTCGGCCATCTCGTTAGAATGTAATACCATCAACTACCATCTCTAGCGCTACATCAAAGATCAGATAGGAGAACAAAAGGACGTCCGAAAAGAAAATGCACTGACGATATCAAAAACATTGTTCACTCACATGGAATGCCATTATCCCGTGGCACTCATCGGGCGCTGAAACGTCCACTATCTCTTCCCCCCCCCCCCCCCCCCCCAAGCATCTTCCCATACCTGCCTACTTCAGTAACAACAATAGAGAACAGTGGAATGAAACATAAACAGTTATATCTACCTATACCCCGTCCCCCACGACGCTTGATGGCAAAAGTGGAAGATTGTGATGATGATAATGACTCCTTTAGAGTCTAAACACAAAATACATATGTAATAGTTGCACTCGAAAGGCGCATTCTTAAGTTCTGCATGAAAGTCGAGTTATGGCTTTCCCACAGATACAGGATTACAGCTGGCACAGTGATGTATATGACTTTAGCGGGGAAATTGATGTTGCTTTTACAGAACAGGTTCGATCGAAAGACGAAGCCATGTTTAATCCTGGCGTAATCTCTTTACTTGAAGTACCACTGCTCCATACACAAGGAAAAGTCAATGGAAGGACCTCTTTCATGCTATGAGACCTAATTGGCATATTGTGTTAAGCCCATATTCTTTAGACCGTTCGGCCCTCGACTGGTGATATGGTGAATGAAACATATGCCGACTTTACTTCCAAGAGCATGTATGGTACCCAGTTTAGGCTGGGTCGACGTGGGAGCACGGGTTGCTGAAGTAAATAACCTCGTTTGGAATGGGGTTTGAACACATGACCTCCGCGCCGGAGGTCTAGCATTTGACGAAATTACGACTGATATATTGTACTTCAGTGACAATAGAGAACACTTGAATAAAAACAAAGTTATATCTTCCTATTCCTGCCTACTGCAGTGAAAATAGAGAACAGTGGAATAAAACAAGCAAAGTTTTTCTTCATATCCCTGTCTACTTCAGTGACAAAAAAGAAGTGGAATAAAACAAGCGACGCTACTTCTTCCTATACCTGTCTTCTTCAGTGACAATAGAGAACATTTGAATAAAACAAGCATAGTAATATCTTCCCATACCTGCCTTCTTCAGTGACAAAAAGAGAGCAGTGGAATAAAACAAGCAAAGTTATATCTTCCTATACCTGCCTACTTCAGTGACAAAAAGAGAGCAGTGGAATAAAACAGTTATATCTTATCTTCCTATACTTGCCTACTTCAGTGACAAAAGAGAAGAGTGGAATAAAACAGGTAATATCTTCCAGAACAGTTGATGGGGAAAAGAAAAACATGCAAACCCTGTCTACTTCAGGTTTAGAGCAATTTAGTAAACATAACTACTCAACAAGGATCAATAACCGCAACACACTACTACAGTACTAACAGTATAAGTGGGTTTATGGTTATTTGTGACAACAGGTGTCACATGAAAACATCGAAACACACCACAGTGGGTGACACACGATTATGACTGCACAGCGAGACCAGTTTGTTGTGTGTTTTTTGTGTAAGAGTGTGTCACAGAAAATTAGCATTATTACGTGGCAAAATCCTTTCCACAGCGTCGTTCCCATCACGGTGCGCCGAACAGGCCCCCCCCCCCCCCCCCCCCTGATCTCTGGCCTTGTCTCCCGCTTTATACACCCTCATGCCAAAGTATCTGCAATGTCCTGTGTTCATCTTCGTTCCAGTTCATCCGTTTTTTCTTCTAGGAATCATGCAATTCCATCATGGTTTTCCCCAAGCCGCTGTGACGTTTCTTCTTTTTCTTCGTCGCCTGTACCCCTCATTGGGGCAAAGCGCCTCAGCCGAACCACGCCAAGTCGTTCTTATCTGTTGCTATCTACTGCAGCTCCGTTTATGTCCTCCCAATATTGTTTATCTCTCTCTGTAATTATTTTATCCGCGTGTTTGTAGGCCTTGTTTGTTCCAGACAAGACAGTGTCTAGTTATTTTGTCCTCAGGTTGTCTCAGTGAGTGACCTTCCCAACGCCAGTGTCTTGTCTTCACCTCTTGGTTCACTGTGATTCACAATGACATTTAATAAGGCCAAAGTACCTCAGTTTCCGAGAATGATATTGTTTATGCGGCAGTTTTCTTCCATATTCAGGTTTTCTAGAATTTCTTCTAGTTTTTCCCCACGATATTATAAGAATTTTTCTGTAAAATTTGAGCTCAAAACCCCAATTTTTTTCTTTAGTGATTGCAAAATGGTCCATGACTCAGTCCATATTGCCAAAGGAAAGATGCATGTTCTCAACAATTTTCCTCGGACTTGTTTGTGGGTGTGGTGACATACAGAGAATGATGCGTGCCAGATACTGATAGGCATATCGGTATGTGGAGTTAGCGTGGCTTGGGGGTGTGACTTGCGGTTTTAGCTCGAAAATCACTAATAACGCTATCTTTGAGGACAACTTTGGGGAAAGACAATTAGAGACTGGAACAAGTCAGCTTGGCAAACATGTTCAGACGAGAATTTCAGATTCGTAATTGAACATTCAAACCACACCTCCGCCTAATGGGGCTCACTGACTCTCAAACGTACAACAGTGGAGCACCAAAGTCAAGTCCAGGGCATGACTCTACAAGGCTGCCCTGACTTCACCAGAGAGAGAAGAGAGAGAGAGAGAGAGAGAGAGAGAGAGAGAGAGAGAGAGAGAGAGAGAGAGAGAGAGAGAGAGAGAGAGAGAGAAAGAGAGAGAGAGAGAAAACCTGACCCACAGAGGCGACCCTTCGAGACAACCTCTGTGAAGGCCTTAAATGTGTATGGCATATGCCGGAACACATGCATAGCAAACGCTGATCACGCCTGTGCCTGTGTGTAACCAAGATCTGCAAAAGAGGCAAAGAATAGTAAGACTGCACCCTATCAGGCATGGTGTAAGAGAATTACTAATAAACTACAGATATATTCACTAAATGGTGTCTGCGCAGAATAGTGGGAATAAAAATGAGTTCGTCTGATGGCGAGGGACACTGGTAACAGAGAAAGCTACTCCACACGCAAAATTAGAAGTAGTAGCCCGTGAACGGACTACGCTTGGGTTCTAAACGATCGTGCGCCAAAAGCAATGGTATGACAGAATCACCAATATAGAGCTCATAGAGACAGCTCAACAAATATCAGTGAATAAACAGGTTAGGAAAAGACGCTGGCCCTGGGTAGGACGCACACTGGGAAAACCTGCGGACAATATAAATAGACACGCTTTTGGCTGGAGCCCACAAGGCAAACGAAATAGCAGAAGTCCTAAAAACAAAAACACACAGAGAAGAGAATTACAGACAGAGGTCAACAATATTTGGTAGGACATAGAGGGAACTGCAAGAGATATCAAGAGATAAGAAGGCGTGGCGTGGGTTGACATAGGGTCTATACCGCTAACGGGGGATAAAGGGCAGAAGAAGAAAAAAAAACGCTAATCATGTGATGAAGAAATAGCCCGACACTGCCCAGCTGTGAGGAGAAGAACATCGTGCAGGCGGTGCTTCATGCCCTCACACATATTCGGCTAGAGTACAAGGCCTTACTGAAGTCTCTCTCAATTGCAACTGTGAAAATCGTTGACAAAGAACAGAAAAATAGTTCCTACCGCCTCGGTGAAATAATGAAATCAAAATAGAATGCCGTGTGTGAAACGGACGCATATTTAGTAACTCTTGAAAGTTGGAGAGATATAGCTGGTTTAGAAATATATTCAGACTAATGAGCTGAAAACAGCGAATCACAGTTTTTTAAAACGATGGACCTGTCGTCCACTGCTTATAGTACCCTGCGGTGTAGGACAAGGGGGTCTTGAGCCTGCAGGATTAAGGCCGCCTGGCTAGTGCATTCAACACAACCGTCCTTCACCATCTTGACCGGCTGTGTTGTTTTTCTGATCGCTACCTTTTCGCGCAGGAGATGGATATTTTCATCTCCTACGTGTAATTTCTGTGCCAGGATGTAAAACCAGTAGTTTTTCTCAAGATCTGCGCCGATGCTACAGAGTTCGTGCATTGAGCGAAGCAATCCTTGAGTGAATTTTCGCAGCGTGCGTTTCTGTGGTGTTCGGTTTTTGTTTTTGTTTTTTCAACATGGCGGAACAATTTGTGTGTTCCTTACGGACGGCAGTCAACAAGACAAGACGGCGGGGTCAACGTGGTGGCCGCAAGCGTGAAAGGGTAGGGCGTTTTAGACTTAAATGTGACCGTCTGGGCCTCATGTATACTGGCATCCTATATTGGAACTGCGCTAGCGTAAAAGAAAGTGGCCCAATTCTCGAAAACCTGATTTACAGAAACGAAATTGTAGCACTCCAGGAGACAAGACTGGGTGATCAGCTACTCAGAATGGCCGGCTTCAAATGTTTCTACAACAGGCGACATCTGGGAATGGAGATTCTCATCCGCGATAGTATGGTTGCTTCAGAGGTAGACATGTCCAGCTGGGACAATGACGACATACAAATACAGGCGGTCAGAGTTCAATCCGGTCTACCATTCGTGTTGGTTAATGTTTATGCCCGTAACGCGTGTGTGGATTCCCAGAAGTGGCAGTGCTTAAGTGACATATTAGGTCATGAAAAAAATGTCATTTTCTGTGGCGATTTCAACGCTAAAGGCAGATTATGGGGAAACATTTCCTCCAACACACAGGGGGAGTCGCTCGAGACTGCACTTGAAACCATTGACCTGGTGTGTATCAACAGTGGCTGTATCACCAGGACAGCTAGCCGCCCAGGTGATGAGGACAGTGCTATATACCTGGCGCTGGTTTCTCCTTCGCTCACTACAGTGTGTAGATGAGGTGTCCCAGGGTACCACGGCAGCGGCCACCATCCTTGCAGCATATTGGTGGAGAAAGGCAGAACCAGGCTGCACAAGTCAACGGTTAAGACCTTCCAGTATGACAGTACAGGGCAAGATGTGGTGAGTAAAATAAGACGCGACAAGCGCATAAAGTTTTAGGGTAGGAAAAACAGCTGGAAGTAGCCACCTTAGTGGAATTTTGAGTGGAGAAGGCCTAGATGGATAAGCGTAGTACTGTAAGGGAATGGCAAAACGCCAAAAAGAACAGAGTTGCCCATCCTGGTCCCTGCATGCACTTAGAAAGAGAGATGCACACAAAAGTAAGCTATTTCAAAAAAAAAACTGGTTAACGTGGTTAAAGGTGAAAAATTGGCAGAGGTCTGTCAAAGAGTAAGCACAGACCAGTCACTGAAATTGTTCTGGTGACTACATAAAAGCATAAGTGGGGTAGTCAAGAAATAAGAGAATTTCTGACTTCCAAGGTGCTGATCTCATCTGGCAGAGGACTGACGAGAACAAGGGCAAAGCCCTCTTCGGACGATATCTAGAGCAGAGCAACCAGGCAGACACGAGAAGCCGAAATCTTGCCAAGGAGGTCACCTCAGACAGGTGCAAGGCCCAGAACATTTCGGATGAAGACAGTGACAGTGAAAGAAATCAATGCTGCGCTTCGACGATAAAAAAAAACAGCGCTCAGATGGCATAAGATATGACGACATCAATAGGTGTACCGACAAAGAGCTAGAGCAACTAGCAGACATGTACAACAACAGTATGGGGGTGCTAGCATCAAGGAGGAGTGGCTACACAGCTATCTGGTTCCCTTGCCGAAGCTAGTTCCCTTGCCAAAAATTCAGGGATATCGAGTAATCACCATACAGAATACAATAGGCAAGCTGCTGGAGAAGTTAATTGCCAGAAACAAATCAACCCATCTAGAGAAGCAAGGTGTTTTCCCACCTACCCTGGGAGGGTACCGTCCCAAAAGAGAACCTGGACCAATGCAGCAGTTTTTGCCCATGATGTTTATAAAGGTTTCCACTGATCTTGAGAACGCGTACAACAGAGTACCATTGGATTTTCTAATGCTTCAGCTTCATGAACTCAAGATAAGTCCGTTCCGCCTTAGTTGGATCTCTGCAGTCCTCTTCCAAAGGAAAATAGTTTTTAGATGTGGCAGTTGGACTTCGGAACCAACAACAATATATCCTTACCTACCACAGGGATCATCATTATCTCCGGTGCTGTTCAACGCCTACACAGTGAGAATCACCAGCGAGCAGATCACTGGACCGGGGAGGACATTGTTATATGCCGACGATGTTTTAGTGTATCGTCAGGGTAAGGATAGAGATCGGGTTGCCATGGAACTACAAACAGAACTAAATCGCATAAGCACTTGGTCTATGGAATTGGGTCAATGGTCATCCCAACAAAGGCAACAGTGACATGGTTCTCTTTGAATAATCATATTGTCAACACTCCAACACCAACTGTTAACCTGTGTTCAGAGACTGTGGAAAGAACGCAGGCAATGAATTACCTGGGGATACGTTTTGATCGAAGCCTTGCTTATAATGAACACACAGACCAGGTGATAACAAAGGTCAAGCGGGGTTTGGCTGCGATGTGGATCATGGCGGCAGCATACTGTGAGCAACGCCATCTATGAGTCCTATATGAGGGGCTGGTCATGTTTGTTTTTGAGTTTGCGATGGCAATCCTGACTCTCAGCCGTAAGCAGATAGAAAGGATGGAAAGGATACAAAACGAAGCTATGAGCATTGTTCTTGGATGTACAAGAGATACATCATGCAGGGCGATGCGCTACCTTCTTGATTTTCCAACCATTGAAGACAGACTACAAATTTGCAGAGCACGTGCCTACCTCAGAATTAACGCAAACACACAACATCCACTGCATAGTGAAATTAGGAAGGTTAAGGGCAGCATGTTAAAAAGAGGAAGGTCGTGGATGGGTCAAGCCGAAGACATTCTTCAACAGGTGTGTTCACTGGAGGACTTAGAACCTGGCGAGGAGTGGGTACAAGTGCCAACATATTTCTGTACATCCTTTTCAGTTTGCATCCAACTAGGCAGAAAATGCAGACAAGAAAATCCGGCTGCTGTAGAGGCGGAAGTACAAGCGTTGATTTTCGAGAATTCATTAGACGGTGATGCTGTCATCTACACAGATGGGTCGGTCGTCCGACATGTGAGAAGCTCATGGGCCTTCACGGCGCGGGCCAGAGGGAGAATTGTGAAGGAGGTCTCTGGTGCTTTCACTGAAACCACAAGTAGCCTGACTATGGAAGTCATGGCAGTAAGTAAAGCAATAACATGGCTCGAGACACAGACATTCACTAGGGCATGTTTCCTTAGCGACTCAATGAGCATGCTCAAGAGGATAGAGATGGGGTGGATCCGAAGAGAGTGGTTGCTGTCTCTGGAGCGGTCTCGGCTGACAAACATTAGTTTCATCTTCGTGCCAGGGCATGCGGTAGTACAAGGAAATGAGCGGGCTGACAAGCTCGCAGGTAAGGCTAAGGTGGAGGGCGGACGCGCCATGGACCAGGCTGACATTCTGAATGCTCTACGAGAAGTAAGACTTGTGCGAGAACCAAGTGATGACTGCGAATCTACAACCATGGTCAGACTGCGAGAACAGCAAATCAAAAGAGAGGTGGCCAAACAAGAACACTACACAGGAAGCCAAAGAAGATTGATAAACCAACACAGAACTGGTGTCGTTAGCCTCTACACGCTGCGGGATTTGCTGAGGAGGGGATCGAGCACTTATGGACTGAATGGTTCGATGTGCAATGAGTGTGATCTGTCGACTAACTAATTAACAGGCTAGTGCATTCGCTTTGGAGGTTGGGGTTTCATTTTTGCCCCTTGAAAGGAAAAAAAAATCCACACCTTACCTAGGATTCGAACGCGGGTCTCCCAAAAAAAACTCCGCATTCTAGTCACTCGGCCAGTCGCTCATGGATACTAGTGCAAATAACAGAACGGAAACTGTATATGGTAGTGAAAGTAAAGACAGGCACCACTTCCCATGAAAGACAGGAACATTAAGAGGGAGTAATCGTCCACGACATACTTGTATTCATACGAGAATACATATGGGAGTCTCCGTTACGAAGTGGCTGAGCCGCCTGCCTCGCGCTTCGATAGTTGTTGGTTCGATTCCTGGCTACGTCATTCGGATCACGAGTGCAGTTTTCCCATAGACTCCGGGGTTAGTTGCTGGATTTAGGAGCTCGTGCCGCGGGCATTAGCGGAAAGAGACAGAGCTATACTGGATAACACCTGGTGCAATGAAGCTAATCCTCTCTCACGTAAACTCCCATTTACACCCCCTTTTTAACGAGATGAAATGCGGAACAAATAAAAGTGCTGACCCAATTAAGCTTCAGTGTGCATATCAGCAAACTGTTCACTCCTATTCAGAATGTACACAGATGAACCTGCTACTAAAGACACTAGCTAAATTAGCATGCGGATTTTATGTACAGATAAACTTTCTGTAGGAGACTGAGATGTGTTCAAATTATGAGGCAGAATCACCGCATTGACTAATGCATTATCTCATTTGAAGACTGTTTTAAGCTTATTCTTCACTGACTTACTGTGTCTGTTGACTCTTGAAAACAATGGGCAGAATATGGCAGAAGTAAGCAAGATACCTTCAACAGTAGACCAGATAGCCGTCATCACAACAGTATGATAACCATGCCGTAGATTTCTCGCCATTCAAACATACTTGGCGCTATGACAAAACAAACAACCAAACTAGCACATATTATAGGATATGACTAGTACCTTCTTTATAGACGATATTTTGTAAAAAGGAGTTTTACCTCCCCATAGCACAAAGCTTGTGTTGAACTTAGAAGCCATGCGTTGCCCATGCTGCATGATCCCTCTCTCAGCCTGCCTAGTTTACTCCAGAGGAAAGGTTAACACCAATACGTCTGGAACAAGACAAGCTGCAGAAGCTGCCAGATCACAAAGTAATGCTCTAACTGTCCGTCTATCAGAACTTCGACCCTAGACCAGTTGATGACCTAGGCTTAGAACCTGGTCAGCCCTGCCTATGATATTTAGTCTTTAGGCTGCATTTTCTCGCACAAGGGTAAAGTTTGTACCCTCCCAATTGCGCTCCTCCTGCCCGAAGCCGTTGGTACAATGTGGGGTCTCGGGTTTGGTGAGCTGCCGCCCATCATTCGGCGCTAACAGAAGGCAGACAGGGACCATCCACGGGCATAAGGTAGCTCAATCATATCTGACTAAGAACTGACTTTTACACAGGATATAGACCAAAAAAACAACAGTATGCAGCAACAAACCACAAAACAGCCTAACAACATATAAGTGCTTAATTAAATAAAAGAAATGTTTATGGAACACATGGACGATTGATGACACCAGAAGAACTGGTATAGAAGTGCATCTCATGCGGTAACCTCAAAGTCATCATAATGTTATCTGCCCAAGGAAGAACCAGGACAATATTCTCTGAGTTGGATCATGGCATGTATCGCTTAGTATGCGATTTGAAAAGGATTCAACAACATATTGCGAGATTTCCCAACGCTTTCTGTGTCCATCTCTTGCAAATATCAAGAGATAGTGACTTATATAAATATAAGCAATTGAATTTCCTTACGAGACTGCCCAACTCTTTCTGTGTCCACCTCTCGCAAATATCAAGAGAGCGTTACTTCTATAAATAACAGCAATTGAATGCCCTTACGAGACTGCCCAACTCTGTGTGTTCTCAACACTAGCAAATATCAAGAGATCGTTACTTATATAAATATCAGACAACTTTTATAAAAATCAGACAAATGGAACACTGGAGCAACAGCTGATGAACACATGTGTGTATCACAACATGGCACCGCGCCAAAGAGATCCCCAAGCTTATATAAATGGGAAGTATCACCTACAATAACCATATAACGTATTATTTTTCTACTAATTGCCTTAATTATAAGGCACCATTGTAACTTCATAGACAGTTGAATTTGCTATATTCTTCAATGGAAATGAATATTCGTAACTATACAACACTACACGAAAATACACGAGAGACGTACATAAACAACGGTGAACATTTTAATTCCCTATATTACAGATTACCAACGCTCGTTGTGTTATTGCGTGCAACATTTGAATTCTTATATTAGACATTACCTTCGCTCGTTGTTTTATTGTCTGTAACACTTTAAATCATTATATTATAGATTACTAAAGTTATACGATTAATTGTGTGTAACATTTGATTTCACTATATTACAGATTGCCAAAGCTCTTTCAGTTCATTATATTACATATTAAGAAAGATATATGATTAATTGTCTGTAACATTGATTTCACTATATTACAGATTACGAAAGCTCTATGTGTAATGATGTGGAGCATTTGAATTCATACTATTACAGATTACAAAAGTGCAATGACTAACTGTGTCTAACATTTGAATTCACTGTGTTATTGTCGGTTAACCAAGTATCTGGGGACACACACAAAACGTATAGTATACATAATCCACCTTCCAGTTAAACGCAGCTGCAAAATCCCGTGCATGAACTTCTTTCGTCTTACCTCCCATGTTGAGAATGAAGGGCACAACTAAACCACCTTCTACTGCACTTTTGTTGAAGTTTTTGAAAAAACGGACTTTAATTCCGCGTATGAATAAAGTGAATCACCATCACTCCTGCCACTGCCATTAGGTGCTCTAGTGCATTATTCAGCTCACCTGCTGCACGTTCGGTAAACGGAGCCGTATAACAGTGTCGCCACCATGCGACCGCCCCTGTTGCTGAACCGAGCAGAAGTGGCCAGGTGTAGGTTCACCTAGACAACCACACCTGCCATTGTTTGACTCAACTCATCATCATCATCATGTGCCATGTCGATAAAGCATGGGCAGTTACGTTTTTTTTAAATTTTCCTCGCGCTGCCATTAGATGTTTTCAACCTTCTACTATTTGTCCACGCTTCACATCCATACAAAAGTACAGGTTCTATGTAGCAGTTCAACACTATTTTTCTTGTTGCGATTGACATCTTTTTATTGGTCAGTATTATTTCCATCTTGCAAACGGCAACCTTTGTAGCAGCGATTCTTATTGACTCAGAAACGGTTTTATATACATGCATTAAGTGTTAGTCAGGTCTCAGTCAGATATGACAGAGCTACCGTTTAACAGTTGACTGTATTACCTGCTTTCTGTTAGTGCCGAATGTTGGGCGGCACTTACCAAACCCGATATCCCACATTGTGCCAACGGCTTCGAGCAGAGGAATGCATTTGTGAGGCTACAAGCCTTATCCTGGTGCGAGGAAATGCAGCCTAAAGACTAAATGTCATGGCAAGGCAGACCCGGCCCTATGCCTTCGTCGGCAACTGGTCTAGGATGGAAGTTCCGACAGGCGGACAGTTAGAGTATTGCTTTGTTGATCTGCAGCTTTTGTCTTGTTCCAGACATATTAGTGTTACCTTTCCTCTGGAATAAACTAGGCAGACCGAGAGAGGGATCATGCTGCATGGGAAATACATATTCTCTAAATTCAGCCTAGGCTTTGTGCTATGGAGAGATATAACTCCATTTCCCAAACTATCGTCTGTCAAGACAGCCAGGTGCCAGTCAGCCATTAAGTGAATAAATGATGAACATAACTAGCGAATATGTTCTATACCGCCTTCATCGTGTAAGAAGCAAGACGCTTTATATGTATGTTACGTTTTGCATGTTATCAATTTACCAATCTAATAGGTTGTAACTGACCGGGTTCGTCGTTCGCTAAGGGAGGGAAATACTGGCCACCTATACTCCCGTGCACACAGGCCTGACAAATGTGCAGGTGCTAACACATCACATACCTACGGCAGTTTCCCGCGACGAGTTTGTATATAACATGTTGTAAAGGGAAAGGCACCAGATCTGAAATGCTAGCTTCAGATGTTGACACTGGATAAAGTTACTTCGCGGTATGACGTCCGTCTCTCATTCAAGTAGATCTCTTTGAATTATAGCGATGTCCACAAATGTGCTGCTACTACTTCTAGTGCACTGGGCTGATGTTGCGTGTGGATTAGCTTTCCATATTACCAGTGTCCCTCGCCATCAGGCGAACCCACTCCGACTTCTGAGGTACAGGCTTGTAATTTCCCAAGTCAAGGACGAGAAGTCAGCATTTTCAGCTGACCGGTGTAGGGGTTGAACCGCTACCTCGGCATCAGCACACCGGAGGTTTAAGACGACGCGCTCTTATCCATTCGGTAATGCTGACCTCCGCGTCTATGACTGGCGTTATATCCAACTGTGTTATGTATCTCAAGCGAAGGTCGATCTCACAAAAGCAGCCGTGACATGGTTTCCCCTTAATCACATTGTTCGCGCAGACACGGCCATTGTAAGACTGAGCTAGCACGATTAAATACTTGAGAGTGAAACTTGACAGCATCCGTTGCTTCAAAGATCATATCGATCATGGACTTTATGAAACAAAGATTTGGTAGCAATGGGAGCAACGGATGCCACCAATGTCAAACAACGTCTGCATATCTTCAGTACCAAGCACTGGTCATCTCAACCATGGAGTATGCCCTAGCCGTTCTCCCGCCAAACAAGCGCAAATAGCCAAACTGGAAAGAATTCAAAATGAAGCTTTCCAAATCGTCTTCGGATGCACCAGAGATTCACCCTGGGGGTCTGCATGGCCAAGAAGTTAAGTCGCCAGCCTAGTGTCCAGAAAATTGTGAGTGTGATGTCAGACTCCGTTATTTGGTTCATGAGTGTAATTTTCTCGGAGACTTCTGGATGTCGTCGTTGGAGCTTCTGAGTTCGTGCGTAAAGATACACTTTCGGCAGGCCGCACTGCGGAAAGAGACACATCCATGTGGGATAACACCTGGTGCAATGAAGTAGATCATCCCGCCCTTAACCCCTTAGAGATACACTCTGTGTGGCCATGTTACATAGGGCTGGTTGTAACATTTAGCTGTGAATTCTGGACAATTAGTAAACAAGCGAACAAAATCTACTGAAACTTTACAGACGTGGTTTTACAGAGTGAAAAAGTAAAAGAAACGTTACACTGGCTTAGAAACACGAGACATACAGTGATAAACTCATATTTTTTTACACGGCTTAGAAGCATGATTCATACAATGATAAACTCATAAACCAATCGGTCCTCGGTAGGTTACGTTGTAAGTACAATTGCTGACCGTCTGTACAGAAGCATGTTAAAAATTCCTTGGATGGCCAACGTGAGTAATATAAATATGTTGCAGAAGAGGCTAAGACTAACTTGACAAAAATAGCATAACGAGACAGTCGTAATTTTTGTGACACATCATGAGAACAGAAAAGTGCAACTTGCTTGTGACGACTGGAAATATTTGTGGAAAGAAAAACAGGGAGAGGGTTAGAAAAGATTCCTGACAGTCATTTGTCATGGCACGAAAAGAAGCCTGCACACGAATACATATAATACTGTTTGAGATTGCAAGATATGGAGAAGCACAATCGCCGATGCACGTCGGCAATGCATTTTTTTTTTTTGTTGCGCTCGCTCGCTCGCTTTGAACTCAAGCGTAGTCCATACACTACTTCTAGTAGTGCTGGACTGAATTTTGCGTGTGGATTAGCTTTCCCTATTAACAGTGTCCCTCGCCATCAGGCGAACCACTCCGACTTCAGAGGTACTTGTAATTTACGTCCTCAAGTCAAGAACAATAAGTCAACATTTTAGTCCAACTGTCCAGGTTGGCAAGGCATTTGATGGCGATGATAATAAGGATGATGATGATGATGATGATGATGATGATGATGATGATGATGATGATGATGATATGATGATGATGATGATGATGCAAGTAAAGACAGTTTCATGGGCAATGTGATGAAAGTAAAGACAGTTTCACGGGTATGATGATGATGATGATGATGATGATGATGATGATGATGATGATGATGATGATGATGATGATGATGATGATGATGATGATGATGATGATGGAAGCAAAGACAGTTTCATGGGTATGAAAATTATGATGATAATGCTGATGATGATAATGGTGATGGGATAAAGACAATTTTACGGTTACATCTACAGAGCTCATTTGAAACTCACCTTCTTTTCCTTGTGGACTGAACACTGCCGTCCTTGTTTTCCAACGAGCTAAGGTCGGTCTGGCTTGTCCCTGATTGCATCTCCAGAATCATGCTGCTGTCTGACATCTTTCTGGCATCCCCATTGCTCTCAGAGATGGCTGACTCTGCATTCAGAGCTGTAGAACTTCCTCTTAGATGCTCTGTTCTCACTCTTCAAGCTTCCTGTTTTAGGAGGCTTTTCCCTCCTTGGCAGTGTTTTTATGGCGGATGCAGCTGTTGGCACATTCAGCTTACTTTTGACCTTACTTAAGTCAATTTTAGGTGGCGGTGGCGGGAGCTGTTTTAATTTTGACTTGAATTCTTTCCTTGGGTGGCTAGGCGTGGTTTCTGCATCATCTGATGGTAGCTGTGGCAGAGGTGTATGGAGATATTCGGCCAGTGAGCTCTTGACTTCGGAAATAGGCTTAACTTTAGCTGTGTCTTTATTGGTTTCAATCTGGCACATTATGTTATCCCATTTAGATTTGGGCCGCTCTCTTTTAATAATAGGTTTGGGTTTCTCAAGCTTCTCTTCTGCCTTGCTTTCTCCCTCTTCGGATGGAGCTCTGCTCACTTCCTGTTTGGACTTAGTGCTGCTCTCACTTGCATTTTTCGCGTTTTTATTCTGCTTCTTTTTTATTTCTTTCTCCTTTTCTTCCTTAGGTTTCACTGGAACTGGAGCTTTGATGTAATCAGCGAGTCTGGAAGTGACATTTATGTTGGGCATTTTATGATCGACATTTTCTGATCTCTTCTTAGTTATGACAATAGGTTTTCTTGGTTTTCCTTTGCTTTCCGGTGTTATGTCTTCTGTCTTTCCGTCTTTACGGTGAAAATCTTCAATTTTAGGTGACTCGGGTGAAGTTTCTGGAGTCAGAGATTCTTCTTTGTGACTACTGGCAGAGTCATTATAGTGATCTTCTTTGTTGGATACATCAATGCTGACAGCTTCACGCGCGCCACGAGCTGCCTTGGAATCCTGGCCGTCTAGTCGATCAGCTTCCACACGATCATCCTCAGGATTCCCCGTGAGGTCACTGTTGTAATCATCATCGTCCTTTGCTTTAACGGCAGTTTTACTGGAAAGATTTGCTGCGGTCTTGAGAATCTGTTGGTGATAATTAAGATAAAACAGTGTCAATTAATACGGGCTTAAGCAATCTTCCGATACTCTTACCTACATAACAGTTAGTTTATTAGCTTATTGGTTGGTTGGTTGATTGGTTAATTGGTTGGTTGGTTGGTGGGTGGGTTGGCTAATAGATTGGTAGTATTTTACTGGATGGCTGGCTGGTTGGTTAGTTAGTTGCTGTTAGTTGCTGTTTGGCTGGCTGGTTGGTTGGTTGGTTGGTTACTGGTTGGTTGCTAGTCAAATTATCCGCATAGCACATTGGACCATTCAGTCCACAAGCACTCGGACCCTTTCCTCAATATCTCCCTCATCGTGTCGCGGTCCCACCCCAGTTATGTGTTGGTTTACTATTCTTTTATGGCCCACTACATAACGCTCCTGTCTGGCTTCTCCCATTTCACTGGATGTTCTTGTAGGCTTGTCTAGACTGCAGATTCGCGGTCGTCTCTTGATTCGTTTATTCGCCGTACTATCTGAAGGCATTCAAGATATCCGCCTGTACCGTCATTGTAGTTTTAGGTCTAGAACGTGTAAAGACCTATCACTCCACGCCCAAAGGGCAATGTGTGCTAGCAGACAACTTTTAATATACTCTTTACATGGTATTGCTTCTGTGATTCTCTCAGTTCGTCGTTTCTCGTGCCCTCTCTCTCTCTCTCTCTCTCTCTCTCTCTCTCTCTCTCTCTCTCTTTTCTTTCTCTCACTCTATTTCCCTCTCTCTATTTCTTTCTCTCTCTCTCTCTGTCTCTTTCTCTCTCTATTTCTCTCTTTCTATTTCTTTCTCTCTCTCTCTATTTCTCTCTCTTTCTTTCTCTCTTTCTATTTCTTTCTCTCTCTCTCTATTTCTCTCTATATATTTCTTTCACGCTCTCTGTCTCTTTCTCTCACTTTCTCTCTCTTTCTTTCTCTCTATTTCTTTCTCTCTCTCTATTTATTTCTCGCTCTCTCTCTACATATTTCTCTCTCTCTCTCTCTATTTCTTTTTCTCTCTCTGTCTCTTTCTCTCTCTTTCTCTCTCTCTATATTTCTCTCTCTATTTCTCTCTCTCTCTCTTTCTTATCTCGCTCTCTATGTCTTTCTCTCTCTCTCTGTTTCTCTCTCTCTATTTCTTTCGCTCTCTCTCTCTCTCTCTCTCTTTCTCTCTTTTTCTCTCTCTCTATTTCTTTCTCTATCTCCTTCTCTCTCTATTTATTTCTCGCTCTCTCTCTCTATTTCTTTCTCTCTGTCTATTTCTTTCTCTGTCTCTTTCTCTCTTTCTCTCTCTAATTCTTTCTTTCTCTCTCTCTATTTCTCTCTCTTTCTCTCTATTTCTTTCTCTCTCTATTTCTCTATTTTTTTCCTCTCTCTCTCTTACTCTCTCTATTTCTTTCTCTTTCTCCTTCTCTCTCTCTATTTATTTCCCTCTCTCTCTCTCTCTATTTCTCTCTCTCTATTTCTTTCTCTCTCTATTTCTTTCTTTCTCTCTCTCGGTCTCTTTCACTCTCTTTCTCTCTCTATTTCTCTCTCTCTATTTCTCTCTCTCTCTCTCTCTATCTATTTCTATCTCTATCTCTCTCCTTCTCTCTCTCTCTATTTCTTTCTCTCTCTCTCTATTTATTTCCCGCGCTCGCTATATATATTTCTTTCTCTCTCTCAATTTCTTTCTCTTTCTCTGTCTCTTTCTCTCTCTCTCTTTCTTTCTCTTTTCTATTTCTCTCTCTCTTTCTCTCTCTCTATTTCTTTCTCTCTCTCTCTCGCTATCTCTCTGTCCCTTTCTCTCTCTCTATTTCTGTCTTTCTCTCTATTTCTTTCTCTCTCTCTGTCTCTTTCTCTCTCTATTTATTTCTATCTCTCTATTTCTCTCTCTATTCTTTTCTCTCTCTCTCCCTCTCTCTATCCCTCTCTCTCCCCCTCTCTCCCTCCCTTTCTCTCTCTCTATGTCTTTCTCTCTCTCTGTCTCTTTCTTTCTCTCTCTCTCTATTTTTCTCTCTCTATCTATTTCTTTCTCTCTCTCTATTTCTCTCTCTCTATTTCTTTCTCTCTCTCTCTATTTCTCTTCTCTTTCTTTCTCTCTCTCTCTCTCTCTATTTCTCTATGTCTCTGTCTCTCTTTCTCTCTCTCTATTTCTCTCTCTCTGTCTGCCTCCCTCTCTCTCTCGCTCTCTATTTCTTTCTCTCTCTCTCTCTATTTCTCTCTCTCTCTCTATTTTTCTCTCTCTCTATTTCTCTCTCTCCCTCCCTCCCTCCCTCTCTCTCTCTCTCTCTCTCTCTCTCTCTCTCTCTCTCTCTCTCTCTCTCTCTCCCTCACCCCTCTCTTTCTCTCTATTTCTTTCTCTCTCTCTCTCTCTCTCTCTCTCTCTCTCTCACTCTCTCCCTCTCTCCCTCTCCCTCTCTCTCTCCTGCTAACAATACAGTTTTTCAAAAGTCCCGCAGTAGGAACATGCTGTGGGTATGTGAAGAAGATAGATGGATTAGACAAAATGAAATAAATACGAAAAAAAATGATAAAGAAGGTTTGCTAATATTTATTTCATCCCATCTTGTTCCTTTTGTACTTTGTGGTGTAGAGGTGAAGCTTAAACATAAGGAGATTGCACAGTTATACGCTTCATATATCGAGATCCTCATGGACTCATACCTGCTGTCTATTATTTACATGGTCGGCCTCTTCTTCTGGTTCCATTTGGTCTGTACAGAATTGCTTGCTGTGACATGCTATAAGTTTAGTAGCCTGGTTATGTCACTGAAAAATTTCACATGTTGTTTTCTAATGAAATCTAGCGCAGCTATAAACCCCGACTTTAGTTCTGATTTCATCATTTGTGAATTTCTCTAATACTCCAAGTGAAATGCACTGATATGTGCGTGTCGATTAGCTTCCCATTTTACAAGTGCCCCTCGCCATGAGGCGAACCCACTCCGACTTCTGAGGTACTTGTAATTTACGTCCTCAAGTCAAGGATGAGTTGTCAACATTTCAGTTCAGCCGACCGGTTTAATTCTGTACCCGCTACCTCGGCATTAGTACACCGGAAGTTCAAGAGCGAGCTCTCTTATCCATCCGGCCATGCTGACCTCCAGCAGGCCGCAATGAGTGCGATCTTCTTCAAAGGATCTGTTGCATGATGACTGATGTGACAGATGTCTTGCTAGGTATGGCCAGCGAGATGCCCTTCCGTTTCAGATCATCTCTGATGTTATCAACCCATCTGCACTACATGATGAGATGAGATGAGATGAGATGAGACAAACCCAGTTTTCTTCTTGCTTCTACTTCTGCCCTTTATTGCCCCCCTCCACCCCCCCCCCCATTGGGGAATAGGCCCTCAAGCAAACCCCGCCAAGCCGTTCTAGCTGTTGCCTTCTCCTACTGTTGCCTTCATGTCCTCCCAGTATTATTCATCCTTGTCTGTAATTGTCTTCTCCGTGTGTTTTTAGGTCTTTGGCTATTTTCGTTTGCCTTGTGGGTTCTTTGGTGATTGCTAAATTACCCATGAATCACACCCGTATCACTGAAACATTTTACTTTAACTTGTTTGTTGGTCTTGTACCATACGATATACCGGGTGTTTGTGAAGTCTCACTACACCTTGTGTGTAGAACACATTTGAAAAATTAAGTACATGATGTCATCAAAAATGTGCTCCTCAGTCCATCGTGAAGCAATATGCAGCGAAGGGCTGTCTTTTGTTGGATTCATTCTTTGCACTCTAAACAGAATGTTTTTGGTGACATGTACTTCATTTTTTCAAATTTGTTCTACATACAAGGTGTAGTGAGACTTTATATTTATATGCGCGCACGCCCACGCACACGCACGCACGCACGCACACGCACACACACACACACACACACACACACACACACACATACAAACACGCACACACATGAAGGGAAGTCATAAGGTAAAAGGAATTAACTTTTTTTTCCCAACGATGGCAACCAGAAATTGTCTATGTCTTATGTGTTATTTCTCAACATTGTCCACCTGTCTGGTACCAACCACACTTGGCCCACCTGTCCACTAGCTTTTTGGTGCCATCTAGAGAGAAAAAAAAAAGACCTTGGGTGTGGCCTTACACCCATTTTGTACCGCCTTCTTTACCACGTTGTCATCTGCAAATCTCTGACCCCGCAAATGTTCTTTCAAGGGTCCAAACAAGTGAAAGTTCAATGGCGCCGGGTCTGAACTGTATGTTGGGTGTGCCAAGACCTCATATTTCAGATCGCGCAGTCCATCCATTGTATGCACAGCCATATGACGGCGGGCGTTGTCGTGCGGCAATCATACTGCTTTTGATAGAAGTCCTAGCGCTATTCGATTGTATCGTCGGCTTAATCTTGTTCACCATATCTTGCATTAGCCAGTGTCATCCCATTCGTGGAAATGCACTAATGTAGGGCCCTTGATATTCCAAAAGATTGTCATCATGACATCGCCAGTGATTCTTGCGACTTTTCTTAATCAGAGACACGGGTGTTTCCTTTTAAATCTTTCTACCCAGTCATACATTCTCCCCTGACTTAAATAACTGTGTCCACTCTATCATTTTTGTATAGATTTCACAAGGTTTCACACTCTCTGACCACACACACAAAACGAATAATGTCTCGTTGTTCTTCCACGGTGCAAGTTGATAGTGCGGCCACTATTTTTTTATCGCTATTGTACGTGCATTAACTGCTCGATCACCTCAACGCCCACATTAGGTATTGCTTAAGAACCAGTTTGTGTCCGGAAATAAACATTTTCCGTTGTCCATACTCTTCCGTGCACTTTATAATAAACATCATATTACTGAATTGCTTTCTCACTCACGTGTTTGCGTGTGTGTGTGTGTGTGTGTGTGTGTGTGTGTGTGTTCGTGCGTGCGTGCGTGCGCGTATGTGCGTGCGTGCGCGCGCGCGCGTGTGTGTATGTGTGAATTCTCTATGAAATGCTCTGAAAGAGACGAAGCACACAGTAACATGCCCCTCTTGCTGTGACGTCTGTATTGGATGACAAACCTCCGATAACATTACATTAAGCTTATCTAAAAAGTGTCAGAAAATGTGCATGCAGTTATATTTGTTAGCAATATAGCACTAGTGAAATTATCCACAATAAATCGAGAAACAACTTACATTGTCCTTGTCTTTCTTTTCTGTGTCTGAAAGAGGGTGAGAAAGAAGCATGAAGTCATTCAAAATGGTCGTTAGGTTTGTCTACGTCACGTTCAAAATATGTTATATATCCATCTCTTAGAAATCATCCTTGGAGCGTAAAAGAACAAATTAGGAAGAACTTGGAAGTAACCGAGGATGAAGTTTCTGGGAGTATTGCGAATACCTTGGACTGCCAGAGTAACTAACATCTGATTCAATACAATGTATTCCTTTAGTGACTCTCAACACAGACACCACCAGTGGCATCACTGGGGTTGGTGTCACCCAGTGCGGTAAACTCTTGGTGTCACCCCTCTAGACTTTCACCATGGTCTTCTTCCGAGTGTTCCTGTACCATATATAATCGCATATAGTAATGTTTGTAAAATAAGTCAAAAAGTTAATAAGGACATAAGAAAGAAAACAAATTGAACAATATAACTTCAATACTTCAGGTAAAACATAAATAGAGAACTTCGACAAACTCGGACAAAGTTAAATTTTTGTTATTTTGCTATGTCTGCTTTGTCAAATTTGCAATTTTTTTATTTTGGTGTCACCCCTTGATGGTGTCACCCGGTGCGGCTCGCACCCCCCTAGTGACGCCCCTGGAAACCACAGACAATATATTGCACGATTTCTTGCCTGTCATATTTAACTACATCTCGTCAGGTGTTTTACTGCAGGGTTATATATCACATGAAGTGAATAAACGAATAATACTTGAGCTGAAATACTAAATGCATAGTCGACACTGATATTGTTAATATAAATGACTAAGTATTTAGTATTTCAGCCAAAGTATTATTCGTTTATTTCTTGCATACGGTATATAATAACTTCTTGTC
Source organism: Cepaea nemoralis (assembly GCA_014155875.1). NCBI lineage: Eukaryota > Metazoa > Mollusca > Gastropoda > Stylommatophora > Helicidae > Cepaea > Cepaea nemoralis. Next base: position 335,794 of record JACEFZ010023227.1, on the reverse strand, counting down.
TGTATTTATTTCCTAAATTATCAATATTCAATCAAATACTGTTATTTATCCATACAAAATCCTACTCCCGTGGCGAAGGTGTTCCTGACGCAGTTCATAATCTCGCATGAACGCTTTCGAAACACAGCTGCGGGCGATTTGGCAGCAGATCGCCCTGCGTTGGTTTGTTACGAAATGATATGGGTGCCGATCGTTCAGGAAGCAATGGCACACTACTGAACGTAAACTTGCCAAGAGATCACAACAGTAAAAACAATGTTGGTGTTGACTACGACGTACTGTAATAGATATGCAACTAACATAACAGACACAAAGACCTTGTATACTCTATGTTCATGGGTACGACGGTATGGCAGATGGATCGGACTGGAAGTGTGAAGTCACCTATGACGCCGTTTTCACTTGATCTCTATGAAAATGCGAATGGTCACGCTTTGTGCGTGAGGTGTAGAGGATGGTTACTTCTACGGTTTGTGTCAGGAATAATCACACCACACGTGGTGGCTTAGAATATGGCCTGCCCTTGAGTGCCGTCCGGCATACATATGGCTATTCCCGAGAGGGGTGGGGGGGGGCGTGGCATGTCAACTGTGGATAGAGGGACAAAGATGATGTTAACACCTCATTATCATCAAGTGCCCTGCCGGCTGGCGTAGGCGTTCATGGCTCTCCACAGATCTCGGTCTTTGGTGTTCTGGATCAACTCTGCTGATGATATTCCTCCATGCCACCGTCTCAATCCATCCAGCATCATTTCTCTTGGTCTGCCTCTGCCTCTCTTCCCTCGATCTTTCCAGTTGTCACGATGTTCTCTAATGCCTCTCTTCTCATTACATGACCAAAGAAAGATGTTTGTCTCTTTCTTATTGTTGTATATAGTGTTCTAGTTTCATTAGCCTCTTTCAGGCAATCGTTGTTAGTTACTCTGGCAGTCCAAGGAATTCGCAACATTCGTCTTAAAAACCACATCTCTGTTGCTTCTAAGTTCTTCCTAATTTGTTTATTTACATTCCAAGGTTCGCTGCCATACAGCAAAACTGGTTCTATATAGCATTTTAGCACTCTCTTTCTTACATTCATTGATAGTGACTTATTGCAAAAGATACTCTTCATTTTCTGAAATGCGGCTTTTGCCTGCCCTATTCTGCTCTTAATCTCTGTTGTACATCTTCCATCCGATGTTATAAGTGCCCCTAGGTATTTAAAATTATCCACTTGGTTGAGAATTTCCCCTTCTATTTCTATGTCACATTTTGGGGTCCCCATGTTCTTTGATATCACCATTGTTACTGTTTTCTTGATATTCAAGGAGAGCCCTGTCTGCGCACTCTCTGTTACTACAATGTCCAACAATTCTTGTAGGTCTGTTGCATTATCCGCTACCAATACTGTGTCATTCACATTGCGTATATTATTTATATTATATCCTCCGATTGGTATTCCTGGCATCCCTTTGATCTCTCTCATTATTACTTTTCTGTATAAGGAGAAGAGATCGGGTGACAAGACACACCCCTGTCGTACTCCTGGCTTTATCTGTTCGTAACTACCCTCTTTATTACCCGTTTTAATTGCTGCTACTTGGTTCCAGTATATATTCTTGATTATTCTTAAATCTTTCACCTACTGACCTCAAAAAGTTCTTCGAAAACCCTGAAGGCTAACCCGGACAACAAAAGCCAGCATGTGTCGGCCGAAAGGTGTAAATATCGCAGCTCTGTTGTAAACTGACACAACGTAATTACGTTCAAAACAAAATTTAAAAAAACGGACGAACGAAGAAGATGAGGAAGAACTTGTGAAGAGCTAGCACTTCACAAGCCAACGGCAGTGTCTGTTATGGGACTACCTTTACATTTATAGCCTTAATGAAACAAAGAAGGGTTGAACAGGGTAGTATCTGTACAGAAAAATAGTGCGTAAATAAACGCCAAGAATCCGAAGAGCGTTGGCGGCTGTCACGTGTATCTCGGGTATTAATGTATATCATATCAGATCAGATAAGATGCCGCCTTCACAACGAAAGGTCGGAACTAGAGGATGTCCAGCAACGTGTATCTCTCGTTGTAGTACGTACTAACATCCTTTTTCCCTCTAGTATAGTTTTTAGAATATAATACCTTCCATTTTTCTCTTCAGTATAGTTTTCTTAATACAATACCTTCCACCTGTACCTTGGTATAGTTTCCAGTAAGCTATTGTATCACATTTTGTTCTCTTTTTCAGAGGCCAGGATGGCATAGAGGTTAATATGTTTGCCTGAACACCAGCGGGCCGAGTTCAACCCACATAAAAGCCATGATTATTTTCTTTTCTGAAGAGGAAGAAGAAGAAAATGAAGAAGAATAGAAAGAAGCAGAAGAAAGAAAGGCAGAAGCAGAAGTTGAAGAACAGTAAAACCAGAAGAATTATAGGAAGACGTAGAAATATAGGAAGACGAAGAAGAAGAAGAAAAGGCAGAAGCAGAAGCTGAAGAATCGCAAGAAGCGGAAGAAGAATAGCAAGACGCAGAAGAAGAAAAGACAGAAACAGAAACTAAAGAATAGTAAGAAGTAGAAGAAGAATAGGAAGACGCAGAAGCAGAAGAATTGAAAGAAGCAGAAGAAGAAGAATTGGAAGAAGCAGGGGAAGATGAAGACGGTGGAATGGGAGATCTAACCATACCTGTTGTTACATCTTCGTCCAAAGGCGCATACGTGGTTGGGTGTGAGACACCGCATCTGTCCACCCAGTCCCCGCCTGGCGCGCTAGATATCAGAGCACCCAGCTCCGAGTCTGTGTCCGGTACATAGCCTAGGTGTATTGATAGAAACAAGAAATCCACATTGATGTATTTAGTATGAGATATGATATATCACTATATTCACGACATGACTGTATATGTCTTAATGTAAACACATACATCCACACACACACACACACACACACACACACACGCGCGCGCGTGTACACACAAGGAGCAGGGAACTATAAACACACACCAGCAAGAGCATATGAAATGATCAAAAAGAAAATTATCCGGTTGCTGTTGTTGTTAATCTACTACTACTACTACTAGCACTACCACTACTGCTGCTGCTGCTACTACTACTACTACAATATATTTTTCTTCTTCTTCTACTACTACTACTACTACTACTACTACTACTACTACTACTACTACTACTACTACTACTACTACTACTACTACTACTACTACTACTACTACTAGTTTTTATTCTTCGTGTACGTCTTCTTCTTCTTCCTTACTTTTCTCCCCTCCTCCTTCTTCTTCTCCTCCTTCTCCTCTTACCCCTCCTCCTCCTCCTCCTCCTCCTCCTCCTCCTCCTTCTTCTTCTTCTTCTTCTTCTTCTTCTTCTTCTTCTTCTGCTTCTTCTTCTTATTCGTTGTTGTAGTACTGTCAAGATATGAAGTTTGGTTTTATTTTATCTGACTGTCACTGAGAGCTCTTTCGTTGAGACACCTCCAAGCTGTGGTTCTCTATGTGGGTCAGTGCCGAGTCCGACAAACTAAATGGCCTTCAGTTGTCTGTCTGCTAGTCCACATATGCTCGGGATCCAGAACTGCGTTTGCTTGCGCTGCCAATTCACCACTACTTGTAGCTGCAGTTGGCAGTCGTATGGGATGAAAACCCGATGCAACGAAGCCTATCCTTTAATTTTCTTCAAAGAGTGTTAAATCATTATGGCCTTCCTCATATTCTCCACATCTTTAAAAGTCGTCTTTTTTTTTTTTTTTTTGCGCTCGCTTGCTTTTAATTCAATCGAGTCCATACACGTGCTACTACTTTTAGTGCAGTTGACTGATATTTGCGTGTGCATTAGCGCCCCCTATTACCAGTGTCCCTCGCCATCAGGGGAACCCACTCCGACTCCTCAAGTACGTGTAATTTGCGACGCCAAGTCAAGAACGAGACGTCAATATTTTAGTCCAACTGACCGATGTAGGAGTTGAACGCGCTACCTCGGCATCAGTATACCAGAAGTTTAAGAACGAGAACTCTTATCCATTCGGCCATGCTGACCTCAGAGTAGTCGGATAAAAGCCGCAGGTAAAGTCCCACAGTGGTAGGCTGAGGGCTGTAACTTTATCATGTATTGTGGCCGATGGGCTGGTCGTGCAGTTCCTGGACATCTCATGTCATAGATGCCTTTCTGACACTGTTCTCGTGAACTCCATGCATTGTTACATCTGTGTATGAATGCTTTATCAATTGTTATATTGGTCTACCCCCCCCCCCCTCCTTTTCTCTTCAATATGTTGTCTTCTAGTACTCTTTTTGGCGATTCTTCATGTCTTAAGATACGACGAAACAATTAGACCGTTTCTAGTTGTGATTACTTCTTGCAATCAATCAAGTAGATGCCGTCTCCAAAAACAAGGTTAGCTGCAATCGATCTCAGAAGCTGTTTGTCTCAAGCCCTAACTGTACATTCTGTCATATTGCTGATTTGTCTCAAGCCCTAACTGTACATTCTGTCATACTGCTGATTTGTCTCAAGCCCTAACTGTACATTCTGTCATACTGCTGATTTGTCTCAAGCCCTAACTGTACATTCTGTCATACTGCTGATTTGTCTCAAGCCCTAACTGTACATTCTGTCATACTGCTGATTTGTCTCAAGCCCTAACTGTACATTCTGTCATACTGCTGATTTGTCTCAAGCCCTAACTGTACATTCTGTCATACTGCTGATTTGTCTAAATCCCTAACTGTACATTCTGTCATACTGCTGATTTGTCTCAAGCCCTAACTGTACATTCTGTCATATTGCTGATTTGTCTCAAGTCCTAACTGTACATTCTGTCATATTGCTGATTTGTCTCAAGCCCTAACTGTACATTCTGTCATATTGCTGATTTGTCTCAAGCCCTAACTGTACATTCTGTCATACTGCTGATTTGTCTCAAGCCCTAACTGTACATTCTGTCATATTGCTGATTTGTCTCAAGCCCTAACTGTACATTCTGTCATATTGCTGATTTGTCTCAAGCCCTAACTGTACATTCTGTCATACTGCTAATTTGTCTCAAGCCCTAACTGTACATTCTGTCATATTGCTGATTTGTCTCAAGCCCTAACTGTACATTCTGTCATACTGCTGATTTGTCTCAAGCCCTATCTGTACATTCTGTCATTCTGCTGATTTGTCTCAAGCCCTAACTGTACATTCTGTCATACTGCTAATTGTCTCAAGCCCTAACTGTACATTCTGTCATACTGCTGATTGTCTCAAGCCCTAACTGTACATTCTGTCATACTGCTGATTTGTCTCAATCCCTAACTGTACATTCTGTCATACTGCTGATTTGTCTCAAGCCCTAACTGTACATTCTGTCATATTGCTGATTTGTCTCAAGTCCTAACTGTACATTCTGTCATATTGCTGATTTGTCTCAAGCCCTAACTGTACATTCTGTCATATTGCTGATTTGTCTCAAGCCCTAACTGTACATTCTGTCATACTGCTGATTTGTCTCAAGCCCTAACTGTACATTCTGTCATATTGCTGATTTGTCTCAAGCCCTAACTGTACATTCTGTCATATTGCTGATTTGTCTCAAGCCCTAACTGTACATTCTGTCATACTGCTAATTTGTCTCAAGCCCTAACTGTACATTCTGTCATATTGCTGATTTGTCTCAAGCCCTAACTGTACATTCTGTCATATTGCTGATTTGTCTCAAGCCCTAACTGTACATTCTGTCATACTGCTAATTGTCTCAAGCCCTAACTGTACATTCTGTCATACTGCTGATTGTCTCAAGCCCTAACTGTACATTCTGTCATACTGCTGATTTGTCTCAAGCCCTAACTGTACATTCTGTCATATTGCTGATTTGTCTCAAGCCCTAACTGTACATTCTGTCATACTGCTGATTGTCTCAAGCCCTAACTGTACATTCTGTCATACTGCTGATCGTCCATCTCTTGATCTTATCTTCCCACTTGTATCGTGCCTACCTCTTATCGTTTGTTTTCGATCTTACCAGCCTGTATGGTTTTTAAAGAGGTACGTCTTTTAACGTAGCAGACATATTTAATCTGCCTCTTTTTTTTTTTATATCTTTCATCAAATCTCTTTTCATGTCCAGTTTGTATAAAACCTCTGCATCTGATTGTTTTTGTTTCCATGAAATACGACATATTCTTCTATATATCCACATGTCCAGGGTCTCTTTTCCACTTGCTTGTTCAATGCCCAGACTTCCACGCCATATAGTAGTGTTGAATATACATAACATTTGACAATTTTCATTTTTAATGATTCATTTTTATTCTGATATATTTTCTAGAATATGTTCATTTTACAATTTTTATTGTTAAGTTCAGCTGATTCGTGTAATCTCTCAGTTACATTACATTTCACATCCATCCATGCGTTTTTAATCACTTATCTTCTAGGGCGTACTAGATTTTTGCTTACTTAAAGAATTCTTCTGTGTTCTGATATTTAAATATGATGTATGTCCTTTGCAGAACGTTACGATCAACTCCAGGTTGAGGAACATGTATGCGAGAGGATCATATGCGCGAGAGAAGGAAGAGGAAGAGACATAAGAGGATGAGGAGTGAGGTGGTTAAACAATGAATAAAATTATTAGAGCTGCGCTAAAGCTGTGGAAATGTAAACAGTATGAAATAACACAGAGTAATACAGCTTTACAGAAAACAATTACGGAAAATACGGGACGTTACGGCGACTAGCCTTTCTCAGCAAACAAATACATACACAAAACACAACATATAATTATGGAGAAGACCCTCCAGTGACTACATTAAAGCATAAGAACGGGATGAGAAAAATGAAAGCATGGAAAAATGAGAACAATGAAGAGACAATGAAAATTTGAAAACAAAATTTGTGCTACTTATCTCAGAATCTCAGGCTGGGGTTAAACAAGAAAAATAACAAGAAGAGTGGTGAGGAGGGAGGAAGCGGGGAGAGGAGGGATAAAGGAGACAGGGGAGAAAGAGAGAAGAGAAAGAGTGAGGAGAGAAAGAGAGAGATAGGGGAATGAGGATGTGATACATTTCTTGTATATTGCAAACCTGTGCTTGAAATATGTTAAAATATCATCACAATACAAGATATTAAAACATATAGAAAACATCTTACCAGATACTACTGGCTTGTGTTTACAAATGATCGAATCTAGCAAATATAGTATGCACTGAAGTCATAATATACTGAAATCTCACACACATGCAGTGTAAGATAGATGATTCCACATTGGAGAGGTTAACTAGAAGTTCATGCAGCCAAGTAGAGACAGATAACTTCCAAACAACGTTGAATGCATTCAGAGAAGTCACAATGACTTATTAATCACGTATGGCGCATTCCAAAATTAAAATACAAGTGCAGTAATTGAACTCTCTTGCCATTTTGTTGCTCGGGACCAAGGGGGGAAACAGAATAGTATTGTTGTCACGTGTCATGCATGACGTAAGAGGCCAATAGAGATTCAGAAGGGTTGGTGTATCAATCATTCAGGTGCCGTCTCCACAATGAAGGTTGGCTGCAATGGATCTCCAACACTGTGTGTCTCTCTCCTTGACTACATTCTGACATACTGTTGTTCGTCCATCTCTTGATGTTATCTTCCCACTTGTATCGTCTACATCTTGCTCGCTTGCCTTCACCCTTGCCCTCCAGTACGGTTTTTATAAGAGTGTTACGTTTTTTAACGTGGCCGAAATATTTTACTTGCCTCTTTGTTTTAATCAACTCTCGTGTCATTCCCAGTTTTTCTAAAGACCCTGTATTTGATTGTTTCCAGGAAATACGACATATTCTTGAGTATTTCCACATCTCCATGGCCTCTATTCTACCTTATACAGTAGTTGCTTGTTTAATGTCCAGGTTTCCGCGCCATATAGTAGTATTGAATATACATGACGTTTCACAATTCTCATTTTTAACGCATTGTTAATTTCTCTAGATGTTAATACTGATTTCATGCTGTTGAAAGCATGTGTGGCCATTCCTATTTGTTTTTTATTTCTGTTTCACTTCTGCCATCATCTGTTATTACATATCCAAGATAGAAGAAACTTGTTACTTGTTCCAGTATCTCCCAGTGTACTGTGATGCTCATTGATGGTCTCTCCTTTCCATTGCTAATTATCATAGTTTTCGTTTTTGGATGTTAATATCTAAGCTACGTTCTGCACTATTCCTGTTTACTTGTTCCACTAGTGTTTGTAACATTTGGTGTGTAAATGGCTACCTAATCTGGTAGAAAATTAGCTGAAATGGCCAGCCAATAGTGAATAAGTCTAGGAACGGCTAGGCGTGGGTTGCATGACGGCCTAAGATGCTTTGAGAGATGAAAGACAAAAGAAGCAGCAGCAGAAGTGGCTCTAGACCGCGACTGAAACCATAAACACTAGCTAAGGAGATGGGGGTTTGAAACTTACTCAGCTGTGATTCCAACCACAAATAATGTGTGGGCCTTCTTGTTATAATTCATGTTATGTGCAAGTAGTAAATATGTTTGTCCACAGAAGGATTCTAGAGCGCTATTAGCTTATAGAACGTTCTTGGGTGTTCCCTAATAGGGTGTGTGTATTGTGTGATTATTTGTTTTTTATTTGAAAGAACTGTAGATTTATTTTAATTTGAGTTCATGCAATGCACGGTGCTATACAACTGTGTTAGTACTCGAACTTGTTTTATAGTACTTGTTTTATTACTACGAGCTTTTTTTATAACTACGTCGTAAATATAAATTTAGACACTCAACATTTGTTTATATTAACTCAATTATTTAACTGGTTAATAAACAGCAGTCTCGTCATATTTCTTATTAATATTGTTATACAATATTGTATATTATGTTAGTTATCACACGAATTTCAATTTCCATTCCTGAGTCAATATTTTTTTATTTCTCTCTGCATGTGTGTCATGTTTCTTTTCTTTGTTACTTCTTGTAGTGTCATTATTTTACTTATAAAATCTGCCTTGTTTACATTACACATATTAGTTACTGGGTCCAATGGCCCGTCCTTTTAGTTTCTTAAAGTTATCAGAATATGTTTATGTTAAGAATTCAGAATACATTCTGTTTGCACAGTTTATATATAAATGTATATCTATTGTTTGGCGCTCATAGAAGTAAAATAAAGAAGTAGAGATTAGAAGACGCAATAGACAACATAACAACTGAAAGCTGTAGTTACCAATCGGGATTCGAATATGTCACCTCCAAATAATGACATCGCCTCGCTGCAGGAACAAGTGTATTTCGACGCATAACCAACTTGCAGCGTGTTCCAGCGCTGTCGTTATTTGGAGGTGACAGGTTCGAATTCCCGTCGGTAACTATAGCTTTCAATTTGTATGTTGTCTAGTGCGTTCTCTAATCCCCATTTCTTTATTCTACCTCTGTGAACACCAAACAATACATGCGTGTTTATGTATTAATTGCATGTCATATGCGCGCATTAAGTACACATAATAAACAATATAAGTATAAACAATATTTTAAAAACGCATGCAAATATATAAATACATACATAACAATATTACGACTGGTTAGATGCATCCAAAAGCACAGAACATCCTGACAGAAACTATGGCTTTCAGCGAAGCCAGACATATATATCCTATGGTTATTATGTGGGGATAGGCACGTTCATTATCAGCCCGCTGTTAATAATTTACCTGTGTCGGTGCTGCTAGTCGAGAGAAGAGACAAAGGTCTCTCCTTTCTACTCACAACTGTGGCTTGCATATCGCATCCCAGGATATTGATTTCATTGTAATTCGCCTGGCTGTTTCGACCTTCTGATCTGTTGCACGTGGCTGCAGGTTTTGCTACCACACTAGAATCACTGGAACTCGATGTGTCCTCCAGGCAAAAAACTCGTTGTTTGTTATTTTCTTCTTCGTCCTGGCATGTATGTGTGTTACTTTGCATTGTTTTATACTCTTCCACGCGGATAACAGGTCCGGGAGAGGTAGAATGTTTATATGTAAGTGAGTCAATACTTCTGACATCCTTTAAGTCGCCAGTTAATAAATGTCTATCTTCAATAGATCCAGGTGTGTCTGCTATACATTCGGCGACCAGTGTCTCCTGAGAAGAATCCGAGCTCATGGATGTTATCTTGCCCCTCTTGGGATGGACCGTGGGGCTGCCACGTGTTGCTACAGAAGGGTACTTCACGCTACAGACATCTAACCCGTTCTCTAACTTTCTAGATTTGACACCGGCCTGATTCACGCCCTTGCTAAAGAATGAAAGTTCATCAATGCTCTCAAACTCATGGTCAGAATCGTCCGTCACACCAGAAGTCAAGTCTCCCTCACAGAAACTGCTGCCGTCATCCGATATATCCCTCAGCCCGTCATTAAATGATTCCGATGTTCCGGTGCTGGTAGACGCGGACCGGTTTCCTTCAAATTCCTGTCCATAATCCCATTCCAAATTTTGAGTCATTTCTGGTGACGGGCCGTTTACACCGTCTTCAATGTTGTCTCCCTTGGATTCTCCAGATAGCACAATTCTAGATTCAGTGTTGTCTCCCTTTGGTTTACCCATGGATGTGCCACTTCTTGGTTCCATTTTTCTAACAGAATCTCCACCTTCTTTAACGATACCGTCAACTCTGCGTCCTTGCAAGCAAGCACTCTTGACTGGACTATCCTGTGTGTCAAAAGGAAACATCTGAGACCCTCCACCATTTTTATCATCACTGCTACTTTTAATAACATACCCACCTGCGGATATCCTCTCATCTTTGTAAGTATGAACACCCGAGAACAAACCACTGCCTTCTCTCTCATCCAGACAACGCGAGGCTGGGGAAACACCAACGTTTGATCTGTTGCCTTCCCCGCACGTTTGTCCGGAGTTAGCTGCGTCCAGTCCCGCCCGAAAGATAGTGTAGCTCTCAGACATGCCAGCATCAAGTCTTTCTGAACGCGCAGGTTCCCGTCTAAGATGTCCAATATCATCTGCTGTTGGCAAGCTGGATTTTGCATCCACTTTCACCGAAGGTTCATGGTAGTGCTGTCTGTTGACTTTATCTACCGCTGAATAATCGTTGCGTAGACTATCTCCTGCACCGGTATATAGGGGGTAATTTTCGTGAACAGTGTTTCCGTATTTAGCCTCGAACTCATCATCAAGAAAACTGCTATCAGACTCCCGCTCTTCAGATTCTCGAGATATATTTAGATCATCAGAATTAAATGTGAAGTTTAAATACTGTCTGCTGTCTGTGCGAAGTTGGTGCTTAATGTCAGGATTTAGTGGGTCTTTCATCAGACCGTTGTTATCTGGGCGGTCAGGATTTGCACGGTACTTAGTATAGACAGGCGCAGATCTGTCATGTTCCTGGTGTGTTTCGAAATCACTGATAGAATCCTGAAGATCTGTGAGAGCTTCATATGATGACGTCTGGGAGCTGTCGCTCTGGCTAGAATATGCAGGAGATCGCCGAGGGTGGAACTCATCGTTGTATTTGGTGTAAGCACGAGAGTAATGGGGAAGTCTGGGTTGAGGCGGTGTTGTCGTGGTACTCGACTTGCCAGCTGTGGGAACTCCAGAATGTGGTAGCTTGTGCAATGATTCACTGTAACCATACGATTGCAAAGCCTCTGATCTCCCTATTTGTGTGTTAGGCGGTCTCTCATATTGTGTGTTATAGGACCTCTCAGTCTGTGTGTTATACGGCCTCTCAGATTGTGTGTTGTAGGACCTCTCTGCTTGTGTGATATACGGAGATGGAATATTAGATTTTCTAACGACTTCCGTATCTCTGTACCGTTGAGAATGAGCAGCATCTTCCACATATTGAGTACCATAAGGATTAGTTAGATTGCCGGACTTTGAAAATGATCTGGAATTAAAATCTTCTTCAGTATAAGTCTTGTGTGGTCTATGTCTTTTATCAGGGCTGCTGTAATAACTATCAGAGTCCAATACAAGGCTCCCTAAATCATCTGAAGTATCTAAGCAGACTTTTTCCTTTGGAGCGAAAATTCCGTGATTCGGAAGGCAGAAGAAATATCTGTGCCCATTTACTTCCCCGTTGTGATTTCCATCGGGATCAAGTAATTCAATGCCACAGAAAATCCCCGGAGCTAGATGAGTAGGCCCCAAATATCTGAGAATGCCTGGTTTCACACCTCCAATCTTCACTCTAGCACCTACATGCAGTCCTAACCCAAACGAGCTTTCTTCCTTCTGCCTTTCCATAAAATGTGATGCTCTGGGTAGAGCTCCTGTTTGCTCTCGAAAACCTACAGTTGGTGGTGTTGGTTTTGCAGCAAACGATGAGATCTGGGAGGCTTCTCTGGAGTAGACAGCATGTGCCGGTTGTAGTATAGGCAAATGGGACTGGATCATCCGGTTACTGGCACTTGTTTGTTGGGCTGCGAACTGCGATTCTGATGCTCTTTTGGGCGCCGGCAGGAAGGATCGTCTTCTGTTCCCATCGCCTTGAGATGCCTGTCCAAAGAAAAGAAGTGATAAATTTGAGTACATTCAGCCTTATGCATTGCTTCAATTGAGAAAGGTGGTGCGGAGAAACCCCCATTTGTTTTCGTAGATTGGTGATTTACTCTTTCAGTACCCAGCGACTCATCACATGTTGACTGGTTGCTTCCTACATGATATACTGCTATTAATTCTTTCGTACGATATGTAGTTGCTTTTGTTTTTAAGTATAGGTAAAGCACCATGTTGAACTATGCAATCACAGTTAAACAACCAAATGGAGCAAACGTTTTGATAGCTTTCGTCCTGTCATTTTCAGGTTTTAATAAATAGGTGCAAATTTAAGTCTGAAATATACTCGGCAATATCAGGAAAAAGATACGCTCACTGCAATCGCTGCATAAAATACTACATGAACACTGTCATGATCGCCTTAAATAGTGGGAAGGGAGTGGATCCCAAGGGATTCGAGGGAGGTTCGGTAATACCTGTCCAGAACAATAGGGGTTAAATATATTCCTGAGGGGAGGGGGGGGGAGGATCGACTTCATTGCACCGGGTGTTATCCCATATGGCTCGGTCTTTTTCCAAAGGGCATCTGGCCAAATATGTCGCACAAAGCTCGAACTCCGTAGCTCCAGTGATGACCCCCAGAAGTCTCCGACACATTGCACTCGTGAACTGAACGACGTAGATCGGAATCGAACCCACAACGTTCAAAGCGAGAGGCAGTCGGCGTAACCACGTCGCCACGGAGACTCCCAAGTACTCATGTTATAGTTAGGTTAGTTTCACGTCCTCGAACAGAACGATGCAATCAACCCCAGCATGTATTGTGAATCACCAATAAATGTTACGTTCAGTGGTTTACCTAGACTAGAAACGGTTTAATATTACAAACGTTTGAGACAGAAAGAGCTGATTAATTAAGTGCCATGGGATGATTAAGCGTTTCAAGGGAATTCCCGTATCTGCTATGGGCTTATATACAGCAGTTTTCGTATGCAGCCCCCTTTAATTTGATGTTATTATACAACCTGTCTGTTACCATATTATCAACTGTTAAGTCATAAATGTGACACACCACTATTTTTGATTTTCCGCCATCAATTTTTGTTAAGTATAAATCTCCTTGATGTTCCGCACTGTTAAATTGTTAAAGCGATGGAGATAAACGCGTGAACAGATACACCAACGTTGTGCCGGCTGCAGCTGACAAAATAAGAAAACATACCCATAGCAAAGGATGTATATATGACATGGGTACCCACACATAAATTATGTTTGTTCCTAGATATATTAAGAAATGAGCTTCATGAGAAGAATACTCAACGTATCAAGAAGAGAGAAAATCAGAAATGATGAAATCAGGACTGACTAAAGTGGGGGTAATAGCAGCGTTAGATTTCATTAGAAAACATCGAGTTAAATGGTTCTGCCACATAACTAAGCTATCAAGTGTACACCACAACAAGCAATCATGTACAGTCGAAGGAGAACCAGAAGAAGAGGTCGACCATGTAAACGACGGACAGAGGAAATAACAGTCTATGGGAGTCTCTATATATGGAACCCATACACGGTACTAGCCCGCTGTTTATACTTCACCTCGACACCGCAAGGTACAAGTGGAACAAGATGACATGAGATTAGTGAGATGAGATGAGATTATGATGGTTTCCATACAGAATGCTAACGATGTCATTCTTCTTGTAGCCCATTATTGCGGTGGCGCAGTGAACAGCACGCTTGCTTGATTGCATGGTGTTCCTGTCTTGGAATCCCCTTTGAAAGGATTTTTAGAATTAACCTGGGTTGCCAAGTCGTCCCAGACTAACATGGTTACCAGGAAATTTCTTGGAAAGTAAAAGTGCTCGGCGCGACAGTTACCACATTAACCATTGAATGTCGATTGATCTATAAATACACGGAGCTAGCATCATACACCCAAGCGCCGGAGGCGTGTACAAACATCCAGAAAGCAATGGCAAACTACTGAAAGTAAAATTGCCTAGTAAATTAAAAACAGCCAATAAATGCTGAGGTTGACTGCGAAGTCCTGTAAAGGACATACCACTGACTTTAACTTTAATGAAAACTAAAATTGGGAATATGTTGGAAAGTGTTTAAATCTCCACAGTCTGCAATCGTCCGTGTGTTACTAGGGTCAATAGGGAAAGTAAATACTAGTCACACTGTAACCTATCACGCGTGTCGTAAGAGTCGATTCAGGAGGTTTGGCGTGAAACAGGCTACACCATCGAGTGGAACATTTTAACTGCAAAATCAAAACATTGATGGACCGAATAAGAAATGGTGTTATCAGACAGGCAGTGGGATCAACACCTTATGCCACATTTATTGAAAGGCAGAAGATCAAATGATTCGGCCATCTCCTTAGAATGCAATGCCATCAATTACCAGCACTGAGGCTACATCAAAGAAGGTCTGATATGAGAACAAGAGGGCACAAGAGAAGAAAATCGATTATCGACATCAGAATGTACAGTACCATGGAATGACACAATCCAGTGCCACTCGTCGGGCTCTGGAACCTCAACTATGCCTCTCTACGAAGCTTGATGGCAAAAATGGACGATGACGATGAAGTTGACGATGATGATCATGACGATGATGAAGATAATGAAGATGATCATGACGATGACGATCGTGATGAAAATGATGATGATGATGTTGACGATGAGGATTAAAATGATGATGATGATGATGATGAGATGATGATGATGATGATGATGATGATGATGATGATGAACAAGTGTACAAAGCGCTGGGGGTGAGTTGGTGGATAGCCTATGCGTAACTGGGACGTGAAAGAGAAGTAGAGATGGCCTGAGGTATTCATTATCGTTACCATCAACATCGAGTTTCCACGTCTTCCTTACCATTGACGTCCCAGTAACAGGGGTGAGTGTCTGCAGTACCCACACGACATTCAGCGGCGGGTGACCTGATCTCTCGGCAGTTCATCATTTTCTCGCATCCACGAGTGCTTTCACTGATGCAGGGCCGAAGGATAAAATATCGCTACATGCGACCCCCCACTTAGACAGAAGGACGGTATATCGCCATACTAGGGTCATCGTGTTGTTTGTATTGTTTCGTGGTATCTTCCACAATTTTAATGCTGAGTGAACGGAACTTGACATTATAATACTTGTTCACTTGATTGTGTACCATGTTTGGTCCATACTTACTGTTTGGCAGGAAATAAGTAACAGAATTACGAGACAATATTTCCACCTGCTTGACTCTACCCCAGGTATGTAGCGGTGCCCGTGCCTGGACGATTTCTGCTTAGGTCATCAACTGACCAGCAGGCATGTTGGTGTAATGGTTAAGATGTTCTCTGACAATGCCGTGAGAGGGCTCAGAGTCAGTTCTCGTCGTTCGCTGTGAGAGGGAAAGACTGATCACCTATTTTTTCGGGCACTCCGGCCATTAAAAATATGACGGTCCTATCATTTCACATACCGGTTCTGTGCCGAAAGGGTTGCGGACGCAGTTCGTAATCCCGGATACCGAGGTTCGAAACACAACTGTGGGTGATTTGGTAGCAAACCGCCTTGCGTTGGTTTTTTATAAAATGGTATTGGGGTCGATAGTTCAGAAAGCAATGAGAAACTACTAAATATAAACTTTCCAAGACATCACAAACAGTCAAAAAAAGCTGGGCTTGACTGCGACTATAAAGAATATGCAACTAGCTAACATGTCACATACCCACAGGAGATTCCTGCCAATAACTGATGGCTTTGTAGTGCTAAAGAAGTCAATCAAGGGGTACAGAAGCCAGGCTGGTATTGGATATACCTACACCGAGACAACATACTAATAGTGGGGCAAAGGGAGGGGGTGTCGCTCGCTTTCTGTGAACTCAAGCGTAGTACCTAACGTGCCACTGCTTCTAGTGCAATAGGTTGATTATTGCGTGTGGATTAGCTTTCCCGTTGATCAGAGTCCCTCGCCATCAGGGGAACCCACTCCGACTTCTGAGGTACTTGAAATTTACGTCCTCAAGTCAAGGAGAGAAGTTAAGTGGCCGGTGTAGGGGTTGAACCCGCTACTTCGGCATCAGTATGCCGGAATTCTGTAAGAGCATGCGCTCTTATTTATTCGTCCACGCTGATAACAAGACAGGTTTTTGTCTGGAATACACAGGAAAGTATCCTCAGAAGTAGAGAATGACCTAAAACGCATGGAGTAAAGAAGTAGAAACATAAATCTATCATTGGGAAGGACATGGACCGAACTGCAAGGGATACTAAAGATAGGGGGGCTCGGGGAGATTTGGTTGAATACTTATGCCCCATAGAGGGATAATGGAGTGAAATAAGAATGGTAAAACGTAATGTTGAGGAAGAAACAACGTTGTTGCCAGCAAAGAGCCCTACTACTAATGGTACAGTAGCCGTCTGATTTGATTATGTAGCCATCTGGCCTGTACTCGAAGTGTTGAGTGTCGGCCAGATCCTCTGTAGCACCATTCTCTCCAAGCCGTGGTGATTATCTACCCGTTCTTCTGTGCTATGCGCACTATTCCAAAGGGCCCTGACCACACCTGCCTTATCATGCACCAATATACCACCAAGGGCTGCAGACTCAGCCAATCTATCCGCCTGCTCGTTTCTCACCACACCAGCATGTACGCTGGGGGGGGGGGGGGGGGGGGGGGGGGGATCTAAGATGCTCTCAAGTTTTTATTATTGAATGGAAACCGCCCACTCTCCCACATTCAATGCAGCCTACCGGCCAATCCCTGCATCTACAAGCCAATACTATGACACTGCACAGGTCTCACTTTTCCACTATCATTCTGGCTAACTCCTCTCCTCTTCCAATGATCTCAAGCATGCAGACTTCTCTGATTGTGTCCTCTGCTTGAGCCAACCATGATTTTCCTCTTTTCCTCTGATTAGCCTGTGGTCCTTAACTTCCCAGGGCTTCGGGCAGGTGTTTGCTGGCTGCAGCCACTCGGAGATGTGATTTAGCCTGCAGTACCTTGAGCAAGTCTGCAATCGTGGGTAAGGCTAGGATGTATCGCATACACACTACTGGCATGTCCCTTGTGCATCCCAGTATCACCGCATAGCTTCATTCTGTTCTTTAGTTTCACCAGCTGACTCTTTGACATTGTAAGCAGTCAAATTTCTTGCTAAATTACTGAGAAATGTAAATGGTCATAGAGTATGAACAACATTCTTTGTTCCGTTCTATTGCTGCCATGATCTTCAGCACACCGAGTCCCTTCCTAGATCTCATAACAGCTGCTTCCGCATGATCCCTGGATGATAGGCTTCTGTCGAAGATGATTCCCACGTACCTCAGTTTACTCACTCTGTTAACTTTTCTGTAATTTATTGTAAGGCTTGGAACCTCCGACTTAATAATCTTATTGTCCAGATAGCAGCATAACACAGACGCCTTATCTGGGTGAGTGACACCACCCGTCTCTGTACACCAATCGATCCCTTTGTTTACTGGCTCCTGCAACTCTTGCGCTATTTTCATCGTATCTCTCCCCTGCCTATACGCAAGGGCATTATCTACAAATTTCAGTATCCTTTCATTCACTGGTGCTTCAGTGCTTGCAATCTTGCTCTTGTAAACGCTGAAGGCGATATTCTAGATCCTTGTGGTCATCGCGGGACAATAATGCACGTCTTCAAGGTCCATGAACCTAAGCGGAGAGCAACCTTACGAGAGTGCAGGGATTTCGATTTGATTTCACCATTAAACCTACCCCGTTCAACCTCAAGGAGAAGTTATAGTAGGGTCTATCACCGGCTCAGAATGATAGTCCTGTGACTAGACAGCCACCAAAGCAGTTGCCCATGGTTTTACCCTCACAGTCTTATCAATCCGAAGGTGATTGTTGTCCACATGGGGTAATGGACAGAATTAAGAGATCATATCTAACTCTATTATATGCATCCTCAAGATCAGTGCTGGACGTGATTGCATTGTGCCTGCTTACAGCAGAGCTGCGTTCTTACGCTGTTAGGCCGACACATCCGACTTCTGCAGGAATTTGTTGACCGGGTTAACCTTCCCGGGCCTATCTATTTGTGATATATTAGATTTTCACAAACGTAACATCACGATTAAATATTTCCAGGACGACAAAAATCGGCGTTCACCGCAACCGATTTATTTGTTCCATAATGGTACGATCCAAGATTTAATATACCCGTTGGGAATGAAAAACATTAACTCGGAAAGGACCGTATAAATAGTAGCGCGCAGAGCGACATGGCCTGGTTGTACATCAGTCAGCATGAGACATAAGAACTGAAGCAGCGGAAGGAGTGAGAGAGTTTCAAAATTCATGAGAAAAGAACATCCTCAGCCTACGAAATCGCTGTGAGAAATTGCATCTCATTCAGATCATGAAACGTGTCGACATGTTGAGGACATTCTGATAAATAAGGTAAACACCACATTTAATTTAGTTTAAATCTTAGTTAGTTGTGAGCCTATTTTCCCAGAAGAGAGTTGGTAAGTAGACTCGGTTGAACACGTGTGGTGAACTAAGAAGTTAATTTAATTGTTATAGTTTATAGATAAACTATTAATTAAGAATACCCATATTGAATGTTATTTTCTCCCATAAGTAAACACCTGACTTAATGTATAAAAATCATTAATCCAAGTTGTACATTTAATTCTTAAGCAACTCAATCTACAATGATTTGGAATGGTGAGTTCTTAAAGAATAGTACAAACTAAATAATATTATACTCAGTTATCATAGTCATAAACTACTGTACATTAGGAGAACTGCAGTGTTTATTTTCTCCCAGCTAAGCAACTTAGTTAATGTATAAAGCATTAGACACATGTTGTAACTTTTATTTCTTAAGCATGAAACTGAATCTACAATGAATTAGAGTGACTTAAGGAACTTCAGAATTCTTAGTACAGTGGTAAGGACATAATGTATATGGCCCACTGGTAAGATTAAAAACTAGTTTACATGTGCCAGCACTAATAGAGAAGTTAGTGGAATGTGTATAGTCAAGTAGATGGAGCACATTAGTCAGTAAATTTATTTTTTTACATGAGCACATGGACAACCAAATAGTTTTCTTTTAATTCATGAGCACATGAGAACCACCCAGAGTTCTACAGGTATTATAATTTGTGTGATGGTACAGCCCACTTGGGGTAAGGCAAATATATAAACATGGCTGTTAACCATGGATAATAATAATATTTGTGCCTCATAATAGTGCGTAACCAACCGTCATGCGAGAAGTATTTTAATTCATAATGCCTGAATGTGAATTGGATATATCACCTAAATTATATGTATTTTATGAGAACATGTGAAAACTCCTGGATTTCCTAGTGCTAAATCCTGGATGAATTGCCTAAGTGTGTCTAATGATCACAATGATCACTATGACATTGTTGATAACATGTCTGTGAGGATTCATGTGTGAGTTCATCATTGTTAAACAGATGTGAATGTATCATTTCATAAAATCCACCAGCATGCATGACTACAAGTTAGGTTGAAGGATGAGATGCCCTTGTAATGTCATTCTTGGTGAATCTGTGAATGTATTCTGTGTAAAGCACCTACATATGCATGATTGTCATCCATACAGATATGATTGTGTCTGATGAATGGGTGAGACCTCATTGTGATGCCATATGGTGTAAACATGTTATGTTGTCATTTGGAAATCACATAAGTACCCACTTTACATGACAGTATGAAGAATGTGTGATGAAGGATTCCTATATGATCACCCATACCCATATGAATGTGTCTGTGGACTGAGTGAAATTATCATCCATACATATGAATGATGTCAGAGTTGAGTGAGTGAGTGAAGTTACATGCTGAGTGAGAAAGAGGGAGTATAAGCCAACAGTCAATCTAATGATAGCCAGCAACTTTGATGTGGGATGCCATGCCTATCACTAGAGAAATGCTTCGGGGTACCCCATAAACTTAAAAATAATTTAGTACACTCCGGCGCATAACACCACTTTATATAAAGTATCCATTCATATCCCTATCATCTAGTCTTGTGCGCAAAGCACGACACAAACCATATCATACATTACGCATAGCCCCAGCATCTGTGTTTGTAATTTAAGCAAAATCCCACTTTGTAGTTCATGTTAACACATATGGTCTATTGTAATGATAATAATGAATTTCAAAGATGATGAGGATGACTGTAATTTAATGAAAATGATATAACCATGATTATGATGATAATGTTAGAATAATGTAATGATTTCTAATGTCATAAACATGATAATAATGATGATGATTGTAATAACCATGTAATAATTATGAAAATAATGATAAGGAGTTTAATTACAATTATTATAAAAACCATGATGATGTTGATGATAATAATCAATGTTACATCCATGAGAATGGAAGAAATCTTCTCACTTGAAGCATTTAATGAAGAAGAATACCCCTGAAAGCTATACAAGAATAATACCAGAATGTACTTATCTTGTTGATAAGCAAATACTCATGGAAATGGGACCTGACTTTTAAAAGCTCTTAAGGTATAAGACCCTTTTTCTTGAACAGGAAAAGATGAAGTAGAGAACAAAACTAGATACAGAAGAGAATGGTCAACATAATTGTTAAATTCCCAATCACTCGAGGTATTACTTCTATAAACCTAAGGACAGGCATAGGTGATGATTAAACTGCACATCTGCTAGTAAACCTTGAACCCCTGATAGTGGAAGATTGGATTGAGAGCAAACAACTGTGTTGGTGATAACTACATGAAAACACCATGACTATCTTTCTTCTATGTTATTTTCTCTAAAGAACAGGATCCATTTTATTGTTTTCACTGGTTATGTTCTTAGGCTTTTACATGTAAATTCTAATGTCATATTTCTGATATTATTCGAATTATGTGATTGATGGAATTTCAGGTAGTGGTCTTATTCATGTCAATCCAGACCTGACTTGGTGAAGTTGAAGGCAGCACCTGTTGAGTGAGCACATGGTTGAGTGATGCCCTTGATAGAGTAGCGTAGAACCTTATCTACCTGCAACCATTCCATTTGTCTCATAGGAGAGGTAATCTTTATTTAAATAAGTACCTGCCAAGACAAAGGAAAACAAGAGCCAACGTATGTTCTACTACGCCCAGGAACAAAAATACTACAATTGATGATTGCCAGAGTGATTCCCAAAGCTGGAAGTGGAGAATCCTGATTGGAGACAGTTCTTTTTTTCAGATCATCCAGACCAGTAAAGGATTAGCTTTACAGGCCACGGCGGAAAAAAATCTGTTAATATCTACCTTATCATGGGCACATCAAGTCTGTAATATTTAATGTATATGTATATGTCCTTATTTCTATGACAGGAAATTGTAATTTTGAATGCAATTTACAAAATCCATATTTATGTTTATTAAATTAATAAAACTAAGGTCATGTCATGTATTGATTGTATTTTACTTGTCATAATCAAATTGTTTTAAATTACCCTAGATATAATTAATTAGTTGGTAGAGGAGAGGCAAGGAACCACTTAGGGAATAAATTGGGTATAAAAGGGAGTACCACTTTTTCAGTATTTCCTAAAGGTATTCCTTGGTTCTCTAAAACTCTATGTCTGGTCTCAACAATTGAGTCAGTAAAACTAAATTAATTAAACGGGCAGGATCACATTGGGAAAAATGATGTTTCGTCATTTATCTCAGTGGGGTTGAGCCATCAATCAAACCCATATCCGACACTATTCTGAAACCCCTCATAAACATCGTAAACAAATGTCGCTGTGTTTGACCATATTTCTTTCCTTGGTCGGTAACTCCCCAGCTTTCTTGGGGGTAGTTTTCCCTTTCCAAGAATTTCTCCAGTTTAACACAACAATATTTTCCTGTATCTTACCAAATGTATTCTGCATGGTGATAATTCTATGAAGATAATGGTTAGGGTCACTGACACGTGTGGTCACTATGATTATGAAAATCAAAGGCGGACTACCTTCCTTACGGATGCCTAGAAAACTACAGCAGCCAATGAAAAATGTAGAGAAAGACTGGTGTATGGACACAAAACATGGAAAATCTGCACAGGAAAATCCACTGGATAGATGGAACTAGCAGGTTTATAGGAATATTTACAAGGCTATGTTATTTATAGAAAACATCATCATCATCATCAACTTTTGCAGTCAAGCGTGGTGGGGAAGATTAGTTGACGGTCCATCGCCCGATGAGTGGATAGTGATAGAGAAAATAACTGCATAAAATATCTACGAAACTGCAAATATACTGGAAATTGCAAGTTGCGCGGAAAATTATACTAGAAATGCATACAGGGAGAAGAGTTGCGAGTAGGAAGCCGACATCAAGAGATCGACTCGATGTGGTTTCGCTGTCTGCTGGGTCAATAAAATCAACATGGCGTTCAGTTAGTGCCGATCTCCAATGCAAACTTCAAACCTGCCGCTAGCCGACCGGGTGACTCCGGGATTAAATGTCCGCCTCTCACTTGAGCAGTGGTGAAGTAGTTTAGCTACTGCCTCGCCCGTCGAAGGTCGTCGGTTCGTTTCCGAAATCTGTCATTCGGTTCACGGATGCAATTTTCTAGGAGACTCATGGGGATCGTCGCTGGAGCTATGTAATTCGTGGTCTGTGTGACAGTTTCGACAGGCCACTCGGCGGAAGGCAGCTGCTTTGAAAAATATCAGGTTAGAAAATCTCCCCAGGAACTACCATAAGCAAGAATATAGCTGTGGAATTCTGGCGTTCATACATGAGTATTCTTGCCCGTGGTAGGAGTTCGGGCTCTGAGCTGAGATTCTACTTGTGTGATCTATGGGAGAATATTGAATACAGACTTTCATGGTATCCGTAGCCAATGTAAGTGATCCTTCAAATATCAAACTGGCTATATTTTCACAAACTGTATTCCATGATCGCAATCTTCGACAACGTTTCGCTGCTTCCACTTCTTCTTTTTATAATCCGCGCCGTATGACGTTGATGATCATGTCTGTCCACAGGCTTCTGTCTCGTGTACTGTCAGTTTTCTTATAGTCCATGCTGTACTACCTGCTTCTGTTATCGCCGAATTTTGGGCGGTGTTTACCAAACCCGACACCCTACACTGTGCCAACGGCGTAGGGCGGAGGAGCGCAACTGCGAGGGTAAAAGCATTATCCTAGTGTGAGGAAATGCAACCTAAAGACTAAATGTCATGGCAGGGCAGACCAGGCCCTATGCCTTGGTCAGCAACCGGTCTAGGATCGAAGTTCCGACAGGCGGACAGTTAGAGCATTGTTTGCTGATCCGGTAGCTTCTGCAGTTTGTCTTGTTCCAGACTATTGGCGTGACCTTTCCTCTGGAGTAAACTAGACAGGCCGAGAGAGGGATCATGTTGCATTGGCAACACATGGTCTCTAAACTCAGCCTGGGCTTTGTGTTATGGAGAGGCAAAACTCCATTTTACAAACTATCGTCTGTCAAGACGTCAAGGTGCCGGTCATGCTGTATAGCATTGGTGATCATGTCTGTCCACAAGCTTCTGTCTCGTGTACTACCAATAATTTCTGATGCTGGTGGTTTGTTCATGACATGATGTCAAACTGTCCAGCGTCTTTTCTCTTGGCTTCCCCTTCTTTTCTTCCCCACCCGCTTGCCAGTTGTGACGACATATCTAGTTGTCCACATCTCATGACTTGCCCAAAGAATGCGGATTGTCGTTATTTCTGACGCCAGTAACCAGTTCTCTTTGTGAGTTAATTTTTTCCAAGATATTTTGTATTACTCCTTCTATCTGTCCACGTAGTGTTCATCATTCTTCTACAAAACCACATCTCTGCAGCTTGCACATGTCTGCTCACTAGTCTGCTAATTGGCAATGATTCACAACTATATACGAGAAGTGGGCAAATATATGTTTCAAGAACAACTGCTTACTTCTACTAAATTCTTGTACTTTAGGTGTTATCTCCGCTAGCTCATTTCATCTCATCTGGTTCCTCTTGTACCTAGATGTGTCGAGGTGAAGCATAAACAGCAGGAGAGTGCCCGTGTATTGGCTTCATATATCGAGATTCCCATCTCTTTGTCCATCGTTTACACGATCAGCCTCGTCTTCTGGTTTATTTGGTCTGTACACCATTGCTTGTTGTGGTATACTAGCAGTTGGTAGCCTAGTTATATGGCCGAACCATTTACCGTGCTGTCTCTGCGGTGAAGGGGTTACGAAAGAAATTCATAATCCTGCATACCGCTTTCGAACAACAGCTGCGGGCGATTTGGAAGCAGGCCGCCTTGCGTTGGTTCCCAGACAAAAAGTATGAGTATCGGTGGCTCAGAAAGCAATGGCAAACTAGTGAACGTAAACTTGCCAAGGAATTACAAGCAGCCAAAAACGCTACAATCCTGTAAAGGATATGGAACTAAAAATTTTTCTAATGCAATACAGTGTTGCTATAACTCCACCTTTAGTCCTGATTTCATAATTTCTGATTTTCTCTCTTCTTGATAAATTGAGTATTCTTCTCAGAAGTTTTATTTCGGTTGTAATTTTTCTTTTCTCTTTTTCTGCCATTGTCCAGTTTAGCATTGTTAGCAGAACTGTATGTAAAAACATAAAATTATTTTCACATCTTTGGCAGGACGTTGCTATATAGCCCCAACCCCAATTGATTTTCTAGAAAATTGTAAGTACACACGTGTAATTTCTTGAGCGAGCATCTCGTTTTTTTCTTCAAAATGTCATGGCCTGGAGACCAGGAAAAACTACAGCCTTGTCTTATCGATTATCTATCCCCCGCACGGGAAACGAATGGCGCCAACTCCAGTGACGTAATCGTTTGCATTTGCTTAGTATACAGACGGGGGAAAAGGTGGAGCAGGGAGGGTGATGGCAAAAGCTGGCACAGAATGACGACAGTTAACAACGAAACAATCAATTATTTTCCGTTGTTAACAAAGAGAAGAATAAAACGCGTCCAACGAGAAGAATGGATTGCAACTACAGGTATAAGTAGAATTCGATACACGTTCCTAATCGCTGTATATGTATTTCATTCATGTGTATGAATTAGTTTAAACACAGTATAATAGCATCTCTATGTATGTCAGTGTGTCTTAACCTTCTTTCAAGTGTGCTCAATATACTAATATAGGGTGTATTTTTAATGACTGGTGTTTTTTTTAAATATTACCGTTCCAAGTTTTGTATTCACCCTCTGTGGAGTTCATCCAATATAAAAGGCCTCCATATCTCCCCCCCCCCCCCCCCCCCCCCAGTGCAGTACACTCAGTCGACTCGACGCGATATCGAGGGCAAGTCGCCTTATCGGTCGCCGGCCACGTGCTAGAAAATGGCACGTGGCAAGAAAAACTCTACAAGACACCCGACCTTCAAAATGAGCACCGTGGAAGCCGACAAGACTATCAAGAAGATGCAAGAAGACAACTTGTCTGCGAGCGCAGCACAACGCCAGAACCTCAAGAAACATTAAAAGAAGCTACCATTTCTACGCCAGATAAAGCCACTCCCGCCGCTCAACCGTCGCCAGAGACTACAACTTTAACTGAAGCCAACAGCAGCCGTGAACTTTTCAACAGCACCAAGATGAAGCAGCCCAGTTTACCAAAGACCTCCACACAGGTGGAAACAACAACAACGGAGGACTTCATCGGCAAAATACTGCTAAAACAGACAAGCGTGAGAGAAGCCAATCTGTCGGCGCAAACAACAGACAAGATAATCAGTCTGTTGGAAATCGAGCTGGGAAGAATCAGCATCTACCAGCTGCGCAAGACACCTGATGGCGTAGTGGCCTCCATCAACAAAAACCCTAAAACCACAGCACTTATACAGAAGACTGCACAAGAAGAGAAGGCCGAAATCAAGCTTCACCGCGGCATAACAGAAGAAGCCACCCGACACCGCATGATGAAACGATGGGTCATTAAACGAGTCAAGACCCATATCACCAACGACTAGATCAGGGAGATGCTGACAAGAGAGAACCGAAAACTCAAGATCACTAGTGCTGAGAGGATCATCGGCAAGAATAACATCTCCTCCACAGTCGTCATATTAACATCGGAGGACCGATTGATCCCTCAAGTTATTAGATGGGACAAGAGAGACCAAGTTCCAGAGCACTACATACCGAGAGTGCTGCAGTGCTCTAAGTGTCAGAAGTTTTGGCACACCCGTGCCACCTGCAAGAGTGAGGTGGAAGTATACAGATAATTCTCTACAAACCTCATCCATACAGTCAGTGCCAGCTTGCAAAAATCGACAAGAACTTCAGGAGGCCTAACACTAACAGAAAGTGCGCCAACTGCCTCGGCAACCACGGCGCCAGGTACCTCGGCTGCCCCTGCCACCAAGACAGCAAGGAAGCCATGAAGATCGCCATCAAATCCAACCTACTAGGAGGCTAGGAGGCAGTACGAGGCTACCAATCGACTCACAAAAACTGACAAAGCACAACTGGAAGGCCAACTGAAGGACCTGAGATCACAATTCAAAAGCATGGAGGAAGAAAAAGATAAGAAGCAAGAAACACAGATAACAGCCGTTCAGCGCATCCTGGTCGAACTGAAGCAAGTTCAGCAGAAGATAGAGCAGGATGTCGCTCGAATGGCTGCTATAAAGGCTGAAACTGACGAAACTTTATCAAAAATCCAAGACGAAATAGAAAAGACAGAAGAAACTCTCAAGCAGATACAAGAAGAAAGAGCACTAATATAATCATTGGATGAACTGAAGCAAGTCCAGCAGAAGATTAAGCAGGATGTCACTCGGATGGATGCTATAAAGGCTGGGACTGAAGAAAAGCTATCAAAAATACATCAAGCGAGAGACAAGACAGAAGACACTCTAGAACGGATAGTAGACCTGCTCAAGGGACAGACCTAACCAGAAGATGCAAGAACACAGGCAGAAGAAGAAGCAACAGATGAAGAACGATATCGCTCACCACCAAGATCGAACTGGCGAACACCGAGAAGATTCGAAGGCAACCCAAGACGGGGAAATAGGAGGAACACCAGGCGAGACGACAACTAGTAAAGCTCACTGAAGGAAACAACACCATAGGACGGGGTGGGGCCATAATTACTCCAGGCCTTAACAAGTGCGCGACCCAGACAAGTAAAGCCACAAGGATGAAACGAACACAATTGCAGCAAATCAACCCTTTCAAGGAAGCAGATATACGCATCTATATTTTCGAAAGAAGAAGTCTTAGATACACCATAAAGGCCCAAATTACAACCAAGTCGATAGACTCGAAGGTTGAACGGGGCCATTCGTCTCAAGGAAAGCAAGCAAGCTACCGAGCTATTGCAGTATTTCTTTAGCTTTTCAGTTTAACCAATCGTTCCCACTTTCTTCGCGGTCTCCTCTTAGGTTTTTCGCCCCGTTCTCAACCCTACAAGGGGTGCGTTCTCACAGGTTGAGAATCACTAGCGTATGTGTGCTTGCTTGCTTGCTTGTACTCGTTGGCTTGAGCTCCAACGCCCAGGACGCTCGACGAGGACGCACCAATAGGACTTGGCCAGTATATAACCCGGCCCTGTTGCCTTAGAAACACCTCTGCGTCCCAGCGTATATGTAAAATAGAGGTAACGTAATAGCAGCAGAAAGAACATTATCAACACAATCAGCAAATCTAACGATGTCTGTCATTTGTGGGATGTTGCAATCAACCCCAGCTTGATTAGCTAGGCAATTTTACGTTCAGTAGTTTAACATGGCTTTCTGAACGAGAAGTCCACGTTTAGGTCCATCTGACCGGTGTAGGGAATGAACGCACTATCCCGTCAACAGCGCAGAGGAAGTTTAAGAGCGGGGGGATCTTAACCTTTTGGCCACGCTGACCGGCTAGCAAGTCTACGTAGAGTTAAAAAAAACAACAAATCACGTCAAATAAAATAAAAGCAAAGGGCACAGAGGAAAGGGTTTTACCCCATGAGGTGCCATATGGCGCATGCCCCGTAGTTGTAGATCACTGGGCACTTGATACGTGTGATGCCGGGCCCTTTACTTCAGAGGAAGGTGATGATGGTAACACTGATGATGATGATGATGATGATGATGATGATGATGATGATGATGATGATGATGATGATGATGATAATGGTGATAGTGATCATGGTGACGATGATGATGACAGGATTATGACGATGGTGGTGATGATGATAATAGAGGTGATAATGATGATGATGATGATGATGATGATGATGATGATGACGGTGATTATGATTATGATGATGCATAAGGCGGGAGACCTAGCAAGGAAATGAGACTTTTCAGCAGGTTATGCTTGCTTGCGTGCTTGTGTTCGTTGGCTTGAGCTCCAACGCGAAGTCTTGTATGTCGGATGAAGACATCCTGTTGTCCAACATCAGTGTGATGTCATACAGGACCTGAGGTTTGCGTGAGTATCCGTTGTCCCATGTCTGGCTTATTGGTGTGCAGACTGGTGGTTCCTCATCGAACAGGCAGACACTCTCCGACTTCGGAGGATTCAGCAGCTTATGATGAGAGCCATGTTATATACCAACTATTGCAATATATGCACGACGAGATATAGACCAATCATTATACTATACGTTACAGCAACCAATGAGATATATATCAACTATTATAATATACGCTATAACACATAACAAAATATAACTTCTCGTTCGTGACTAGGGAAAGTAAATTTCAATTACCTCAGAAGACGGAGTGGTTTAGCCTGATGGTGAGGGACACTGGCAAGAGGGAAAGCTAACCCACACGCAAAAATCAGTTCATTGCACGAGAAGCAGTAGTATTTGTATGGAATATGCTTGAGTCCAACGCTGACGAACACTATATATATATATATATATATATATATATATATATATATATATATATATATATATATATATATATATATATATATATATATATATGCTATTACACAATATGAGATATACACGGATCATTAAAAGATACGCTATAACACACAACGGGATTATACCCAGGATTATAATATACGCTATAACACACACAAGATAGATAGATACCCATCGTTGCAATATACGATATAACACACAACGAGGTGTATACCCACCATTATAATATACGCTATTACACACGAGACATATTGTCACCAGTATAATATACGTTATTACGATATAACACACAACAAGAGAGGTATAGTCACCATTAAAATGTACGCTATAACACACGAGATATATACCTACCATTTCATATCTATCGGTCTCCAATCTATATCCGGCAGACTGCAGCAGGACTCAGTCCAAGAACACCCTCGGTGACTCACTCAGTCCTGGAAGGGACACGCGTCCATTGTGCACATCGCATGAATACAAATACCCTATCCGACATTTGCACGTGTGTGGCTCGTACACATCTATTTCTGGTCAACGTTCAATGGTGCCACCCGGATTCAACAAATGGTTCAGCCGTGGGTGTGTGACTATATTATCATTCGGCTGGCTAGATGGAGACATGCGAAGAGAGGCTGAAGACGTGGTCGGCAGAGGATCGATGGAAGAGACGAGGGTTGGATTTGCGTCGCGTGAGCAAAGAGCAACTGCATTAGACGCGTCATTGAAAAGCTTCAAGTTCTATATAATTGAATTGTGATAGTAGATGTGGGAACCTTGAGAGAAATAATGGTTATGGCAAATACGAGGTGGCTTGAAATGAAAATCTAAATTATTTTTTTTTGGGGGGGGGGGGGGTTAATATATACTGAAAAAGTGCAGAACAAATGTATAATTTTTCGATGTAGTCACCGTCGCGTTCAATGCACGTCCTCCAGCGCCGATAAGAGTTTGGATTCCTGTAGAATAAAAACGTCTGTTGGTCGCGTGTGTAACCACTCTGGGGTCACTACTCGGTGTGCCTGACCCAGTCGTGAACAACCTGTCACAGAAGTCACGCCGTTTTGAAACGTCCTACTCCACGCAATACTTGCTGTACTAACAGGCATGCATCGCCATATTGGACCTTCATTCGCCGATGAATTTCTATAGGTTTCACTCCTTCGCTGATGAAAAAAAGATAATAAACGAACGCTGCTCTTCTTTGGAGCTTGTCAAAATTGGAGCGGCCATCTTTAAACTGTCATTATGACGTCATCGTGTTCATCTGAGCCTTGATGTCACGTACTTAACACTCTTGACATCCGTAACAACAATATTGGCATGTTACAAAAGACAATGGCATGGTTATTGTAATTTCTAACGCACTATTAAAGTTTTCATGTCAAGCCCCCTGGCATATCAATGGTGATGTAGCAACCGTCTTTTTGGAAGATCCGAGGAATTGCTCGTAGCCTAAGCGGTGGTGGCGCAGTACAAGCGCGCTGGCCTGCCCGCCCGGTGGAAGATCCGAGGAATTGCTCGTAGCCTAAGCGGTGGTGGTGCAGTACAAGCGCGCTGGCCTGCCCGCCAGGTGAAAGATCCGATTAATTGCTCGTAGCCTAAGCAGTGGTGGCGCAGTACAAGCGCGCTGGCCTGCCCGCCCGGTGGAAGATCCGAGGAATTGCTCGTAGCCTAAGCGGTGGCGGCGCAGTACAAGCGCGCTGGCCTGCCCGCCCGGTGGAATATCCGAGGAATTGCTCGTAGCCTAAGCGGTGGCGGCGCAGTACAAGAGCGCTGGCCTGCCCGCCCGGTGGAAGATCCGAGGAATTGCTCGTAGCCTAAGCGGTGGTGGCGCAGTACAAGCGCGCTGGCCTGCCCGCCCGGTGGAAGATCCGAGGAATTGCTCGTAGCCTAAGCGGTGGCGGCGCAGTACAAGCGCGCTGGCCTGCCCGCCCGGTGGAAGATCCGAGGAATTGCTCGTAGCCTAAGCGGTGGTGGCGCAGTACAAGCGCGCTGGCCTGCCCGCCCGGTGGAAGATCCGAGGAATCGCTCGTAGCCTAAGCGGCGGTGGCGCAGTACAAGTGCGCTGGCCTGCTCGCCCGGTGGCCATGTCATTGCCCTGGGCTTCCAGGTCGAGCCAGCCTACGATGGGCAGCAGGAAATGTTAAGAGAAATAAATGCGACCCGTGTAATATTCACCACATCGCCCTTTATTTGACGATTGGTCTAAAAATACATGAGGCTAGAACCATATACCCAATATACGTTCAGGAATGTAAAAGGGTCCTTTATAACATGAGCTAAGTGATGTGGCCTGAATATCACCAGAAGAGACTACGACCTCCAGTATGAGAATGGAGGTGGAAGCAGTAGCATCGGCATTCAGTTGGTTAGAGGAGACTACTGCAACACACATTGCCTTCATTACGGATTCAAGGAGTATGCTTAGTAAGGTGGAGAAAGGAACGTTTCGTGTGGAATGGCTACCCTCGCGAGAGGTTTCGCAGATTGTAAGGATTGTAGGGATATTTTGCCCTGGTCATGCGGAAGTGCGGGGAAAATGAACAGGCTGATAGGCTGGCAGGGAATGCACCTCTTGGTGGTAGATTACCTATGGACAGGGGAGAGGTGGTCGTGCGCCTGTGGGACCAGGTGGAGAAGGCGGTGTAACAGATTGAGAACCCGCATGTGGATAGGATGAGATTGCGGGAGATTGGCAGGGGTTCTGGCAGAATCTCAAAACTGAGATGGAAG
The DNA here is from genome assembly GCA_014155875.1 of Cepaea nemoralis. NCBI lineage: Eukaryota > Metazoa > Mollusca > Gastropoda > Stylommatophora > Helicidae > Cepaea > Cepaea nemoralis. The sequence goes on along the minus strand of JACEFZ010023227.1, from coordinate 303,716 downwards.
ACCAGGAGCACATTCAATCAGATAGCAGTGGGAATGATTAGTAGTGTGACTCTTTGCTGGCTGTTGAACGAGGAGATGGAGCGCGTATGATAATGTCCTGAATGCAGTGATGTCAGTTCCTATCTCAACTTAACTTTGTGTAGTCAGTTGATGGCCTACAAAGGAATGTTAAGAACGTTAACAGTATTTGTCATTCCAGTATGCACACTGTTGGAGCCTTTCGTGCTAGGGAAATGTGATGAGATTCTGCTTGTGTGATCTATCATATATGTATATATCAGTGCGGTAGCGCATGTGACTGATCTGACCAATTCGAACGGTAAATGTTCGTCACAAGTGATACAGGTCAACACATGGTCAATTCCAGCATCACGCACCATCTGTTGTCTCACGCGTTCAGTGTGCGGCATAAGCAACCATTTTCTATTTTGATTTATTCCAATCCTGATCGTTAGCCTCCATATAAAGAGGTCTAAAGGCGAGAGGGTTGGTTTAATTGAACCGGGTTTGATCCCATGGCGTGGTCTAATTCCACGGCGTCCTGCCGACAGCGTTGCGCGAAGCATGAACTCCTTAGCTACAGCGACGATGCCCTGGAGTCTCCGAGTAAACTGCACTCGTGAACCGGAAATGGTGGTCGTGGTCCGGAAATAAATTCACAACAATCGGGCGTGAGGCATGCGGTTTACCTAATTTGCCACGGAGTGCCCCCACCCCCCCCCCCCCCTCTCCTTTTTTACCTTATATACATATATACACATAATCAATCACACACACACACACACACACACACACTGGTATGTTGATGGCATTTTGAAGTAATGTGGATCTACTGCTGATGTAAACACACACAGTTCTCTCTCTCTCTCTCTCTCTCTCTCTCTCTCTCTCTCTCTCTCTCTCTCTCTCTCTCTCTCTCTCTCTCTCTCTCTCTCTCTCTCTCTCACGGGACACTGGCTCATTGACGACATCTTAAACTACTGTGAATACGTTGCTAACTTAACCACTCATATTACCCTACATTCCACAGACTACATCGCTTCACTGTCTGGAGATTGCTAGCCAAACGACTTTGATTTACTTATTTCACGGGGTCAGATGAGTTCGTTTCCGTGTCACCTTATCCTAGAACCGCATTCGTAAAAACGAGGGAGGGATACTGTAAACATTGGCCTGTGATGTACGCTCAGGTAGCGCGCTGGCATTTGCTTCAGCT
>JACEFZ010023227.1:122500-297500 GCA_014155875.1 Cepaea nemoralis | reverse complement strand
AATTTAGACTGGGGCGACGTGGGATGGCAGGTCAGATTTAACACTTCGCTACAATGTTCGCCAGGCTGGAAGACTAGGTCTAACCACTACTCTACCCCTGCTGCCCATATATGCATATATAGTGTAGCCTCTAGGCCAGTGGTTCTCAAATTTTTTTTTTTGGCCCATGCACCCCTTACCATATGTTCAGAATGGCATTCTCCCCTCCCCTCCCCCTTTTTTTCGTATTTCCTCCCTATAAATCCCCCTCCCCCGCCCGTACACAGTATACGTAAAAATGGAAGCTAAATTTAGTAACACATACTGGAACAAGTCTAGACGTCTATATAAAACGTGATTTGCGGGTCTACTTACGTTATAACGCGAATTTCAGAAGGGCGAGAAGTACAGAACCGTAAAATATGGAGGGGAAAACAATATAAAGTAATCGGTTCTTGTATTAACTCGATCTTGAAATAATCTTAATCCCCACCCCCCACCCCTTGGAAACCCTAAAATTGTTGGGGGGAGGGGGGAATTCCCCACCGGTTGAGAACCACTGCTCCAGACGGTAGTCTTCCGACCCGGTGATCATGGGTTCGCCTCTTTGCCGGGGCGGATTTTTAATATCTCTTTTCGCATCTAGGTCAACACGGTCTAAAATGGGTCGCGGTAAATTGTTGGGAAGTAAGGGCAGACGGCGTGATACTGACCACATCAATACACACACACACACGTACGTACATTTACGCAAGCGCGGACACTCATGCAAGCATACACACGCTCACGCATGCAGTCAAATTCACAGACACATAAACAGTTACATACATACAGAGAAGCAGGCAGAGAGTGAGAGGGAGATGTGGAGTCCAGTAGTAGTCATGATGTGTTGCTACATGACTCAAATATCCTAATTATGTCTGACTTATACCCTTTTGACCAGTGCTTAGCCTCATTAATAAAATGCTCATATACTAGCTTTGAAATCACTGAGGACGATGGTAGGGGAAGAGGACGGGTGTTGCGAATGGATATTGGAAAATCTAGCGCAGTCGATAAACCGCCGTCTGCTGCCCGATGACGCATCGATCGATGGACGAAAAGCTGAGAAATGTTACAAGTAACGCCCTCAGAACTGAAATAATCTGTCAGCATTCCTCTTCTTCGGGGGGGGGGGGGGGGGGAGAGGGGAGGGGGGGCTGTGGCGTAGTGTCTAGACGCTCACCTGCTGACTCTGTGGTCAAGGGTTCCAAATTGCATTGGGTCAGATTTTTCAAATTGGCCTGATCGCCCAGGTCGATCCAGCCGGGGCATCAGGAAATGCCTTGGGAGGTAAAGGCGGCGGGCTTGATACTGACCACATCATGTACAGAATGCCGGTCGGTCTTGAATAAAAGCCAGGATCTGGCGCCATGTCCCCAATACGCCTACGGCGTGTAAACGGGTCCTGTTGAATTCCTCGTCTTCCGGTTCCTAGCCTGAAGCAGGCACCCGCGATCATGACTCTCCAGTCCACTCTGCCACTTGACATTTTAATTAAATTGGCAAGGATCTGCTGACCGAGTGGCTAAGAATGCTGGGTTCTCTTTTGGGTGACTAGGGTTCGAATCCTCGGTATGGTGTGGATTTTTGTTTCCTGTCGGGGGCAAGAAGAAAACCCTAACCTGCATAGTTCGAGATGACTGCACTAGCCAGGCGGTCTCAATTCTTCAGGCTCATGCCCCCCACCCCCGTCCTATACCGCAAAGCACTACAGGCAGTAGATGACAGACATTTGGCGTTGCTTATATTATTATTTCTGCTCAGTTGGTTCAGCTTTCCACAGACATAGTTCTCTGTCTTTCTCTGCCTTTCTTGCCTGGTATTTTAACTCATAAGGCTATTTTCTCGATTCTACCTCTTGTGGCGAAGGGTTACGGACGCAGTTCATAATCCAGCATACCACGTTCGAAACACAGCTGCGGGTGATTTAGCAGCAGACCGCCTTGCGTTGGGTTTTGATAAAACAGTATGTGTGCCTGTCGTTCCGAAAGCAATGGCAAACTACTGAACGTAAACGTGCCAGAAATTCTTGTGTTGACTGCGACGACCTGTAAAGAATATGCAACTATCTTAACCTCTTGTGTTGATGTACACAATAAACTACATTTATCTTCTTTCTTGTGTGGTTTTGGTGGGTGATGGTGTAACACCTGCAGCATTCAATACATCAGCCACTGAGTTCTCTATCTACAATTTTCTACAGCCGACACCTCAAACCATCGAAATCAACGCAAAGAGGTCTGCTTCCAAATCAAATGAGGCTGATTATGAACCCTCGACTCCGTATTCAGAATTATGAAACTGCGTTTCACTAACCTCTGCGCCTCAGACGCCATACTATGCACAGAGCACTGTGGAATTTGTGCTGTCTAGGAAACTGTCATGTACAGACCACTGTGTAATTTGTGCTGTCTAGGAAACTGTCATGCACAGACCACTGTAGAATTTGTCCTGTCTAGTAAACTGTCATGCACAGACCACTGTGGAATTTGTGTTGTCTAGGAAACTGTCATGCATTCAGTCTTGCTAACGTGAAATGATAACCCTATCTTCTCGCTTTCCTCCGCTACCGTAAACAGAATTGTTTACAGACTACTTTCAGACTCTGATATCGAAACTATGTCATCAGCATATCTCAAAACATTCATATTTCAGTCATCAACTTAACTCCCGCAAAATATTTTTTACGTTTCTGAGCATTGTAAAGTTGAAGATGTTGAAATTATCATCTGGTTTATCGCATCATTGTCTATCGCCTCTTTTAATTGCAAATTTCAGTAGGTTCTTTTTCTTACAATAGAACCGTGCTCCCAAAATATGCTTTTCATTATTCTGTGACTTTTCTTGTCAACTCCGAGTTCAGACACAATAACGAAAATGTGTGGATATTTCATCTTGTCCAAAACTTTTGAATAGTCTTTAAAACTTAAAGATATCTTGAAGTAAACAAGAAAACAAAAGCTGAGATAATGACAACAGCCGACGTTATTGAATCATGCCCCATGGTCCTTTTGGAAAAGATCAATTCAAGTCATAGGGGCACATCAACAGAAGGTGTAAAGTTACACACACACACACACACACACATAACATTTACCAAATGTAAAAATAACTAACCGAGATTCTCGCGAAGCTACACATTTCCAGTACTAAAGCTCTGTGAAGAAGGGGTTACGCACGCAACAACAACAAATGTGAATGTTAGTCAAGAACAATTAAGAAATTTTTAAACATACAAGAAACAGTGAAACCTCGGTTTCGATGCCTTCGGTTTTCGTCGGTTTCGATTTTCGTTGATTTTTTTTCGCGAAAAATGTGTTTCGGTTTACGTCGGTTACCTCGGATTTCGTCGTCGTGCCCATGGGACCACACTGATAATTTTGCGAAACCACAGGGACCCACGCGTTCTTCTGCTCTGTTTGGTCTTGTTTCTCATTGTGTGAGAATCACTTGCTAATAAGTTAACCCTTTCCTGTTAACTCCATCAAGGAACTAAAAGATGTTTCAGAGCCAGCAGACCTTCGAAGAAGAAGTCCAGGAACACGATCGAGTTGAAGAAGGAAATCTTTGAAAAATACGAGAGCGGCATTAAGATTGCTGAAATCTGCCGCATGTGCGGGAAGTCGCCATCCACGATAAGTTCCATTGTGGCGACAAAGGAAGAAATAAATTAGGCTAATGTAGCGAAAGGTGTGAATGTGCGAACGAAACAGAGATCGCAAACAATTGAAGATGTCGAACATTTATTATTAATTTGGATAAATGACATGACGATTCTGTTTCGGAGGCAATCATATGTGAAAAGGCCAGATTGTTGTGTCTCATTATGAAAATGCCTGGGATTAGTGCTAGTGTACTTAGTGATTTAAAGACCAGCAGTGGATGGTCTTAAAAAATTCATCAGGTGCACTGGCATATACAGTGTTACTAGGTACGGCGAAGGTGCGAGTTCGGACAAGTCAGGGGCCGAAAATTAGTATTAAACACTATATTTATTCTCTAAAAAATGTGTGTGTATGTGTGTGTGTTTTTTGTTTTTTTTTTTGTTTTTTTTGGGGGGTATTATTTTGGAGTGTCTAGAACGAAATAATTGGATTTACATTGATTCACATGGAAATAATTGCCTCGGTTTTCGTCGATTTCGGATGTCGCCGATTATTTTCAGACGGATTATCGACGAAAACTGAGGTTTTACTGTAATTTTGGCGTTTTTTTACAACACTGGAGACTGTTGTCACGTCAGTAGACGTCAGAACATGAAGGGGAAAATTAAAGTTAGTTGTATTTCCTTAACAGAGATTTGTCGTCGATCCCAGTATTTTCTGTTCGTCATTTACAAGACAGTTTTACATTAAGTTCATTCATTTATTCAGTAGCCTGTCCTTTGGAGAACCTCGCTCCCATAATAACCTTCCGGAAAACTTGTCGGTCATAAGCAAGATGTCCCGCGTCCGATACACCCATCCGGAGATCATCCGCAACATCCCGCACCCATCTTCTTCCTCTTATTCTCTTCCCAGGCATATACACCTCCATTATTGTTCTCTCCAAACTTTCGTGACGTTTCAAGTGACCAAATTTTCCATTTTCTGTGTTGTATCGTCTTTAGTAGCCATTCCTCTTCAGTATTCAGATTTTTTCGTATGATTACGTTTGTTTGTTTGTTTGTTTGTTTGTTTGTTTGTTTGTTTGTTTGTTTTTCTGTATCTAAGTATTCTTAGAACCCGTCTGTAACATTTGTATTCAAAGGCATTTATTCGCTATTCAGTTTGTTTAGTAAGTGTCCAGGTTTCAAAGGCGTATTTTGCAATGGGGAAGGGGAGGAAAAAGCACAGAATGCAGGCATGGCTTAGAGGAAAGTGAGACTCGTGGTTTCCTAGTTTCCCGACTCATCGAGTCTCGGGTTCGAACTCAGCCGCGGGGGATTTCGAAACAGACAGCTCTGCGTTGTTTTCGATTATATGAGGTGTCGGCCGTTTAGAAAGCAGTGGCAAACTACTGAATTAAATTGCCTAAGATATCTGAAACAGCCAATAAATGCTGAGTTTGATTGCAAAACCACAGACTAACAGAAACTGTTCCGATTAAACCATTACCCCTACCCCGTTCAGCCTCAGAAGAGAAGTTATATTAGGGTACATCCCTGGCTCAGATTAATAATCCTGTGACCAAGTCAGCCACACATAGGAGTGTAATTTGAAGTCTATTGTTGTCCAAAGAGGATAATGGCACTAAGAGAGTGCACAGAAACACGAAGGAGCTAGTGCTTCAAGAAATAAGTTACAACCGCAAATTGATTCGAGAAATTATACAAAGACAGTCAAAACAACAACAAAAGGTAGAAAAAAGTTAATGACCCTGTGTGTGTTCTCTAATCTGTTATTTTATTTATTAACGTGTACGTTGGATTTTTTTGTTGTTGGCGCGTGTGTGTGCCTCGCTTATCGGATCTGCACAAGTAATGTAGAGACATTTCTTTGGCTGTCGTACATCTGTTTACCGCGGCTGGTTTATTCCGCTGAAGATTTTTATGGTTCTGTTGGTATCAGTTTAGAATGAAGCGAGAGGAAGGTTTAGTGGTGGTTCGTGTGTGTCTACATCGAGGAGCAGGATAGGAACTGTGGCGTGGGTTTGTTTAAAGGAGTTGAGGGCGTTAAATGTAGCCTTGATGGTGGGGTGTGTGCCGGGCGTCTGGGCTTGGTGGCTGGTTGGTTGGTTGGGTGAGGTTGGGTGGGGGTGTTGGTTGGTTGGTTGAGTAGGGTGTTGGTTGGTTGGTTGGTTGGTTGGTTGGTTGGTTGGTTGGTTGAGTAGGGTGTTGGTTGGTTGGTTGGGGTATTGGAAGGTTGGTTGGTTGGTTGGTTGGTTGAGGTGTTGGTTGGTTGGTTGGTTGGTTGGTTGGTTGGTTGGTTGGCTGGATGGTTGGTTGGGGTGTTAGTTGGTTGGTTAAGTGGTTGGTTTGTTGGTTAGTTGGTTGGTTAAGTGGTTGGTTTGTTGGTTGATTGGTTGGTGATTGGTTAGATCGTTGAGTGGGTTGGTGGATGGGTGGTTTGTTGAGTGGTTGAATAGTTAGTAGGGTTGGTGGATGGTTGGTTGGTTGATTGGTTCGTTCGTTGAGTGGGTTGGTGGATGGGTGGTTGGTTGAGTGGTTGTTTAGTTAGTAGGGTGGGTGGATGGTTGGTTGGTTGATCGATTTTTCCTATTATATCTACTCCCCAATGTGTCTATAGTATTCGGTGTCTTTATAATCACGCGATGAGAAAAACACAACTGCACATGCCACCTGGTATGGCACTTGATAACGAGACGATGATGTTGATAATGGTGGTGACGATTATTACAATAATGACAATGATGAAGATGAGTGTAATGATATGAAGTATATGATTATGATGATTATGATGATGATGATGATGATGATGATGATGATGATGATGATGATGATGATGATGATGATGATGACAGTGATGATGATGATGATTACAATGATATGGAGTAGATAATTATGAAGATGATGACGACGACAATAATTATAATAACGATGATGATGATGACAATAAAGATACGATAATGATGCTTAAGCATGAAGGCGATTAAGACTCTATTAATATCCCCAAAACATTTATAACAATAAATTTATTTCATTGCCACTAAATGGAAGCGAGATGGGTTTTTTCCTGTCATACGTATGTAGTTATACAGATACAGATATTCCGGAATCAACGAAGAACTAATATACCCTAAGAAATCACTGCAAATCAACAACACGCTCATAAATCGTCTTGTTCTCCTACTTCTTCTTCTTCTTCTTAGTCCATGCCATACGGCGTTGGTCTGTGCACACTTCTGTCTCTTGTGCTGCCAATCATTTTCGATCCTGGAAAAATACATGATGTGCGAGGTGCTTGAAAAGAAGGTAGATTGCTAATACTTTCCTTCTTGGCAGTGACCACATTGGTCGTTGAACACATCAATTGTCTCTTTAAAGAGATTCTCTTTGATAATAAATCAACAAATAAAATAAATAAAAATAAATTTAAAAAAATAAATCGACAAATAATAATCAAAAAATAAATTTTAAAATAAATCAGTCAACAAAATAACCAAAATAACAAATCAACAAGTAATACATCAAAATAATAAATCAACAAGTAATAAATCATAACAATAAGTCAACCAATGAAATTAATTAAAATAATAAATCAACAAATAATATCTCAACACTTGCCTTAGTATCCATCTCAAAACCGAGGCGACTGTCGAAATCCGAAAAGGGTAATCTGGCTCAGAAGCAATTCAATAAATAAATCCTAATGGAAGACATGGGAAGATCACCCCTGTATGTGCGTCCCTCGTGGTAGCAGGGAAAGTGTTCATACGTCAGGTACAGTTGGAAGTTGGGCTATAATTTCTGAGCTGAAATATACGACACAAGGTATTGAATGTCAGACGTTAATAACATACAACATTATGTTATAGAGTGTGTAATAACATGCGAAATTATCTTATAGAGTGTAATAACATGCAACATTATGCTATAGAGTGTAATAACATACACCATTATCTTACAGAGTGTAATACCTTACAATATTATCTTACAGAGCATAATGATATACAACATTATCTTACGGGGTGTAATAACATACAACATTATGTTATGGAGTGTAATAACATACAACATTATCTTACAGAGTGTAATAACATACAACATTATCTTACAGAGTTTAATAACATACAACATTGTCTTACAGAGTGTAATAACATACACCATTATGTTATAGAGTGTGTAATAACATGCGAAATTACTTTATAGAGTGTGTAATAACATGCGAAATTACTTTATAGAGTGTAATAACATGCAACATTATGCTATAGGGTGTAATAACATACAACATTATCTACAGAGTGTAATTGCATACAACATTATCTTATAGAACATAATAACATACAACATTATCTTACAGAGTTTAATAACATACAGCATTGTCTTACAGAGTGTAATAGCATACAGCATTATCTTATAGAACGAAATAACATACAACATTATCTTACAGAGCATGATAACATACAACATAAACGTAAACTTGCCAAGAAATCACATCAGTCAAAACAAATGCTGGGGTTGACTGCAACGCCCTGTAAAGGATATGCAACTAACGTAACTTAACCTGTAAAAGAATGTATACACCGGTGATAATAACTAACGACAATACAACATCTAATCACAGCCACTACCCCCTATGGGTAACAATCATCTTCAAAGTAATATCCTGTAAGGGTAAAACCTTGGCCAGCTGTTATTTGCGGCTGACTCAGTCACATGACTATTAATCCGAGCCAGGGATGGACCCTAATACAACTTCAATTTGAGGTTGAACGTGGTGGGATTAATGGTATAAACGTAATCGTACAAATGTGTTAAAGGTGGAACATACTCATGTAGTGGATTCTTTGCAGGGCATTGCTCTCGTCACGGCCTGCCGAAAAGATTCTCGACGCGTTGCCTGTTTCCCGGACTGAAACATGTTCATGTCCCAGGCGTCGTCAATGTCTTGTGTCCATACTCGTGCCGGTTGACCGCTGTCTCATCTTCCGTGAACCGTGCCTGCCATCACTGTTCTATCCAAGTCCCTGTTCTTCTTCTTCTTCTTCTTCTGCGTTCATCCGGATTTTTTTCTTCGGATGTGACTGCGTTGTGCCTGTTTACAGCAGAGCTGCGTTCTTGCGCCGTTAAGCCGACACATCCGACTTCTGCGGGCATTTGTTGGCCGGGTTAACCTTCCCGGCAGATCCCTGTTCTATCTAAGTCACTTGACTATCCAAGTCACTGTTATATCCAAGTCCCTGTTCTATCCAAGTCACTGTTTTATCCAAGTCACTGTTCTATCCAAGTCACTGTTCTATTCAAGTCACTGTTCTATTCAAGTCACTGTTCTATCCAAGTCACTGTTCTATCCAAGTCATTGTTCTATGCAAGTCACTGTTCTATCTAAGTCACTGTTCTATCCAAGTCACTGGGACCATTATTTATTTGGTCAAAATGTTTCATTTTCCGAAACATGATGCTGTTGATGAGCCAGCTTTCTCAATGTTGATGAGCCAGCTTTCTCCAATGTTGATGAGCCAGCTTTCTCAATGTTAGTGAGCCAGCTTTCTCCAATGTTTATGAGCCAGCTTTCTCCAATGTTGATGAGCCAGCTTTATCCAATGTTGATAAGCCAGCTTTATTCAATGTTGATAAGCCAGCTTTATCCAATGTTGATAAGCCAGCTTTCTCCAATCTTCAAGAGCCAGCTTTCTCCAATGTTGATGAGCCAGCTTTCTACAATGTTTATGAGCCAGCTTTCTCCAATGTTGATGAGCCAGCTTTATCCAATGTTGATAAGCCAGCTTTATTCAATGTTGATAAGCCAGCTTTATCCAATGTTGATAAGCCAGCTTTCTCCAATCTTCAAGAGCCAGCTTTCTCCAATGCTGATGAGCCAGCTTTCTCCAATGTTGATGAGCCAGCTTTCTCCAATATTGATGAGCCAGCTTTATCCAATGTTGATAAGCCAGCTTTCTCCAATGTTGATGAATAGCTTTCTCCAATGTTGATGAGCCAGCTTTCTCCAATGTTGATGAGCCAGCTTTATCCAATGTTGATAAGCCAGCTTTATCCAATGTTGATGAATAGCTTTCTCCATGTTGATGAATAGCTTTCTCCATTGTTGATGAGCCAGCTTTCTCCAATGTTGATGAGTCAGCTTTATCCAATGTTGATAAGCCAGGTTTCTCCAATGTTGATGAGCCAGCTTTCTCCAATGTTGATGAGCCAGCTTTCTCCAATATTCAAGAGCCAGCTTTCTCCAATGTTGATGAGCCAGCTTACTCCAATGTTGATGAGCCAGCTTTCTCCAATGTTGATGAGCCAGCTTTCTCCAATGTTGATGAGCCAGCTTTCTCCAATGTTGATGAGCCAGCTTTCTCCAATATTGATAAGCCAGCTTTCTCCAATGTTGATGAGCCAGCTTTATCCAATGTTGATGAGCCAGCTTCCTCCAATACTGATGAGCCAGCTTTCTCCATGTTGATGAGCCAGCTTTCTCCAATGTTGATGAGCCAGCTTTATCCAATGTTGATAAGCTAGCTTTAGCCAACGTTGATAAGCCAACTTTCTCCAATGTTGATGAGCCAGCTTCCTGCAATGTTGATGAACCAGCTTCCTCCAATACTAATGAGCCAGCTTTCTCCATATTGATGAGCCAGCTTTCTCCAATGTTGATGAGCCAGCTTTCTCCAATGTTGATAAGCCAGCTTTCTCCATTGTTGATGAGCCAGCTTTATCCAATGTTGATAAGCCAGCTTTATCCAATGTTAATAAGCCAGCTTTCTCCATTGTTGATGAGTCAGCTTTCTCCAATGGTGATGAACCAGCTTTCTCCAATACTGATGAGCCAGCTTTCTCCAATGTTGATGAGCCAGCTTTATCCAATGTTGATAAGCCAGGTTTCTCCAATGTTGATGAGCCAGCTTTCTCCAATGTTGATGAGCCAGCTGTCTCCAATGTTGATGAGCCACCTTTCTCCAATGTTGATGAGCCACCTTTTTCTAATATTGATGAGTCAGCTTTCTCCATTGTTGATGAACCAGTTTTATCCAATGTTGATGGGGCGCAGAGATGTTTCAAAGGCACCAGGGCCGGGTTATATACTGGCCAAGACCTATTGACGCGTCCTCGTCAAGCGTACTGGGCAACAGGTCCCTTCGGGGTCCTGGCTAAAGTCAGTAGGATCGCCGATTCCTCCGAAGTCGGAGAGTGTCTGCCTGTACGGCGAGGAACCACCAGTCTGCACACCAATAAGCCAGACATGGGACAACGGATACTCACGCAAACCTCAGGCCCTGTAAGACATCACACTGATGTTGGACAACAGGATGCCTTCATCCGACATACAGGACTTCGCGTTGGAGCTCAAGCCAACGAACACAAGAAAGCAAATAAGCAAGCATCCAATGTTGATAAGCCAGCTTTCTCCAATGTTGATGAGCCAGCTTTCTCCAATGTTGATGAGCCAGCTTTCTCCAATGTTGATGAGCCAGCTTTCTCCAGTGTTGAGATCTTGAAGATTGTTAGCATGCAGGAGCTGACAAACCATGACCACCCAAATCTATCGGCATGGCATATGATGATGATAAACCTACAATGCATAAAAAGCGGAAAAAGAGGGTTGGTGTGAGACTGCCTACCACAATCCGAGGAAAAAAGAGCTGCAATATTCAAGCAATAATGAAGAAGCCAACAAAGGTCTTGCGTGAGTACGCTGACGGTCGAAGTTCCGTTAAGAGATAAACTGCAAAAGAGAACAGTATGAAATAGAAACCGCGTTTATGGAGAAAGTGATGATCATGACACGCGAAAACAGCAAGTTAAAAGAGGTATGGTGGCCAAACAAGAACACTGTGCAGGAAGTCAAAGAAGATTAATAAACAAACACAGAACTGGTGTCGTGAGCCCTTACACGCTGCGGTTTGAATGAGGAGGGGATCTGAGCACTTATGGACTGAATTGTTCGATGTGCAATGAGGATGATCTGTCGACTAACTATAAATGTAATAATTGCCTGAATGACATGAAAAAGCAAACAAATCTGCGTGTTTTGAAAACAAAATAACAGACATTTGATATGTTTTAACAAGATCACACAAAGTTTTAATATAACACATCGTCATCGTCATTTTCCACTTTTGTCGTCAAGCGTCGTGGGGAGTAATAGTTGCCGCTCTATCGCACGACGGGTGACACTGGATAGTCAGGACACAATCACATAATCTAAACAAACATTCCACCCTAAAATATGATGATGATCATCACCATCAATTGCCCTGCCGGCTGGCGTAGGCATTCATGACTTTCCACAGATCTCTGTCTTTGGTTTTCTGAATCACCTCTGCTGATAATATTCCTCCATGCCATCGTCTCAAACCATCCAGCATCATTTCTCTTGGTCTGCCTCTGCCTCTCTTCCCCTCGATCTTTCTAGTTGTCACGATGTTCTCTAATGCCTCTCTTCTCATCACATGACCAAAGAAAGCTGTTTGTCTCTTTCTTATTGTTGTATATAAACTTCTAGTTTCATTAGCCTCTTTCGGGCAGTCGTTGTTAGTTACTTTGGCAACTAACGTTTGGCAGTCCAAGGAATTCGCAACATTTGTCTAAGAAACGACATCTCTGTTGCTTTAAAGCTCTTCCTAATTTGTTCTTTTATATTTCAAGATTCTCTGCCATACAGCAAAACTCGAGTATACGTGGGTTGTTGCTGTGTTACAGTCTTCAGTATAATACAGCTATCACGAAGACTAATGTAGACGAAGAGATTATATATTTATATTATAACGTGCTCGTTGTATCGATTTCTCGCGCGTGGTAACAACGTGTGCCCATATGAACATAATACCAGGGACCGAGGCAACGTGTTGCAGTTGTGTATTCATGGTGTTGGAATGTGTTGGTCACCCAGACAGTCTGACACACTAGCATATGACCTCGACTAACCAAGTCGTAAATGACTGCTGACTTGGCAATGGTGTTCTCTCAACATGCACGGATTGTAACAACATGACAGGGAGTCATGACAGAATCACGGAAATAGTTCTGTGCAGAACGTCGCACTCATTACGGCCCGTGTATAGTATTAATGCCTTTAGAGAGACGTCGAGTGAAGAAGACTTTGAGAAGAAATGGCACGCCCAGACACGAGGGGCACATCAGAAGAATAAGGGGTCGTGTCAACCAACACAAAAATGGTACTTTTAGCCGCCGGGTTCTGATGCATTTTTTTTTTGGGGGGGGGGGGGGGGGGGGGGTGTCCTGAGCACCTATGGACATGTCCGGAATGCAAGGATGATACCCGAGCAGATACATAACTAACAGCTCGCTGAAAATTTGTTTGATCTGTGGCCAGTTATCTTGCCTCGTGCTCCCTTGGGCAGAAAGTGCCCGCAAGATCCTGAATCTGTCTTCATGCTGGTCGACCATGCCTTTCTGCCAGGAGCCGTGCCTCCATCACTGTACTCTCCAAACCACTGATATGCTTGATATGGCTAAAGTGCTTCAGTTTCTGAGACATGACGCCATCTATGAGCCAGATTTCTTCCATGTACAGACCATGTAGAATATGCTGTGTTATTGGCCCACAACATTCTAAGAACATTTCTGTAACATGTAAGTTCTTCTTTCTTCTTCTTTCGTTCGCTTGAAATATGTCTATAACTGCAATGCTGTCTCTTGTATGAATTTAACTGTCTTTTTCAGTTCACACAGTGGTCCATAGAGTTTATCTTCCAGTGTCGTCTCTCTAGGCCAGAAGGTTTGCCTAGATATGTTATAGTTTAGGCAATCATGGAATATGTGCTCTGCTATCTGCGAGGCCAATCCACATGTGCACATGGCTGTTTCACCCATCTTGAATTTTGTATACATGAGGTTGCGTAATCTATTGTGTCCTGTTCTGAGGCGCAGAATAATGACTTGATCTGGTCTGTCCATAACGTGGTAGTCATCTTGAGCAGGTTTTTGGTGGCTTTCTGACTGATTTGATCATTCTTTTCTTTTGGTGGTATGTAACGGGCACATCAGGCTGTTCTTCTTTGGCTCCTTCCTTAGCCTGTTGATCAGCTCTGTCATTTCTGGGTACTCCACAGTGAGATGTTATCCACTGTATGGTGACGTTATGCTGACTGCTAAGTTCAGAGAGTAGTGTCCTTAGTACTGGCAATTTCCCAGACAGGAGCGCCTCGAGTACTGATTTTGCATCTGTCAGTAGCACCATAGGTTGTGTACCATTGCTGGTATTTAGTAATTTCTCTGTTGCTATCTTGATTGCCTCAATTTCAGCATCATAGTTATGGCAGTACTTTCCTGTCGGTACTCTGGTTGTGTCCCTAGCATTATTTGGGTATTCTATGTACACTCCCGCTCCTCCATTTCGAACAGCATTTTGTGCCGACCCATCTGTGTAGACTCGGATCCAGAGGTCCTGTGGGTATTCTTCATCAAGGAAGCTGAGAGTGGCTGTTCTGCGCTGCACACTGTTCTGTTCTTCCTTGTCAAATATTCCTCTCACTATGTAAGTTCTAAAACGCCGATTTTATTCTTTGCTGGTTACGAAAAGGTCCGTGACTCTCATCCCATCCATCTGCTGCCAAGGGTTAGATGCGTGTTCTAAAACTGTTACTTTACTTGGCTTGCTGGCATTGTTCCATAGGTTCGTAATATCGTTTAACCTCTGCATTCCTGTGACCAATATACGTCTTACTTCTCTTGAACAGCCGTGAAGGTTGCTGGTTATGGAGCCAGGTTATTGACAGTTTGTGACATTTTAAATTCCTTCATTCTTGATTGTTAGTTTTGGATGGCTTGTTATTTTGATCGTTGGTGTTGTTATTATATTTTTTTATTATTTTTATTTATTTTTATATATGTCCGCTTTTGTTTGTACAGTGAACTGCATGTTCGGAACAATGGCTACCGGCTGTTTCTGAATTGACTGATTTGTCTTTTCGGTTTACGAGTGCATTTTTTCAGGAGACTCCTGGGAGTCGACGCTGGAGCTAAGGAGTTCGTGCTTTGTGCGGCGCTTTTGGCGGGTCGCCCTGCGGAAAGAGACCGAGCAATGTGAGAAAACCCGGTCAATTAAGTCTTTCTGGGGACTGCCGATTCTATCGACGATGAACTGTAAATTTCGTGGATGACTTTTGTGTTGGCATTCTGGCGGCAGCATTATGCACAGTGAAACTGTGCGGGCTGTTGGATTGCCGAGACTCCTGCCTGTTCTACTTTTCACATTGAACAGTGAGGAGCATTTTGTGTGATATTCACTGGCACAGGAACGGAGCATAATGGGGACGACCCGTTGCCGTGAAGTTGGAACCTCGACTAACTAACTATAGTCTGTCCAGAAATGAATGCCTTCATTCACGATCAATTATTTTGAAAACTGTCTGTTGCATCGTTATGAAATTTTTCCTGCCGTCTCATAGTTACCCCCACCCAAGGAATATGTCTTTGATAGGTCCAAAAGCCCCTCTCTTGTTCATAACATATATAGACAACATATTAAAGAAACCAGCCAAGCAGAGACAGCAAGAATACCGCATGACGAGAACACAGAAGAAGAACCATCTGCAAATCTAACCATTAGAGAACTCCTGTTTGCGGATGACCAAGCACTAATAGCAAAATCAGAAGCTGAATTACAAGACCACATGAATAGTCTAAACGAAATGTGTAGGGAACATAACATGAAAATTAGCACAAGCAAAACAGAGGTAATGACTATAACTAAAGAAGAACAAACAACAACAATTCACCTAAACGAACATCCCTTGAAACAAGTAAAGAGTTTCAAGTGCCTAGGAAGTATAATATCATCAAATGGCAGATCAGAAGACGAGATCGAAAATAGGTGCAATAAGGCAAATCAACTCATTGGACAAATGGCACCAATACTAAAGAACAAACATGTACCAATAACTACTAAAAAAGCACTTTACAACACAATCTTCCTGCCAACTCTATGCTACCAATGCCAAACCTGGAGAATGACAGAAAAAGAGACAAGAAAAATCACAACAACAGAAATGAGGTTCCTGAGAAGAATACTCAACGTATCAAGAAGAGATAAGATCCGAAATGAAGAAATCAGGACTAAAGTGGGGGTTAAAGCAGCACTAGATTTTATCAGAAAGCAGCAAGTCAAATGGTTTGGCCATGCAAGTAGGCTACCAGTAAACAGCATACCACAACAAGCAATGATGTACAGACCAGATGGAATCAGAGGAAGAGGCCGACCACGTAAACGTTGGACGGAGGGAATAGCAGAGTCCATGGGAATATCGATATATGAAGCCCACAATCGGGCACTCTCACGAAGTTTATACTTCACCTCAACACCGCAAGGTACAAGAGGAACAAGATGAGATGAGATGAGATGAGGTCCAAAAGCAACTTAAATCATGGAAAGCGGCGACATTTCTTTCATGTTTCGGTGAACAACTAGTGATTTCTCGCTAACAAACTTGTCTTACAGTAATTCCCCGCCAGTTCGGATGACGACACAAGGCTCTACGCGAGGCACTTGTCATAAGGCCAATCCCATGAACCACGAGAAAATTAACTATTCAGCGCTAATGTTTCCGTGTTGTCACGGAATTACCGGAGCTGTCGAACCAGCTTGATAGATTGTCGGATACAGCCGTCTCTAGGAGCCGAAAACCTTTATTGTTGGAAAAGGTTCCCCAGATCACACGCCAACCAAAATTCTTTGAAGATAGAAGACAGATTTCCCGGATAAAAGGGGAACAAGTCGGCATTCTGTTAACCACAATCCGAAAAATGAAAAGGAGGAGAGTTTCTCTGCGCCTGGATTCCAGCCAAGTCAGTGACGTCATGCAGACAATGTTTTCGGCAGTCTGGATAAAAAAGAAATTTGTAAACAGTGGGCGAGATGAAGTGAACAGAAAAGGAGTATTCTGCTGTTCCAGTCTAAATAAGAAAAGAAACCACAGTGTCCGGTGTCACTTAAAGGCGACGGACATTTGCCCATGTTGGGAGTTTGTGATTCCAATTCGAGAACGGAATAGCTTACATAAGGTGATTAAGTAATAGAGATTAGGAATCGAGTATAGTGATGGTGCGTTGTGTGAACCTATTCTACTAGCGTCGGCCGCAGCCGGCTGATGCGCAGCTTAAACTATGTCGAGTAATATATCGTTTAACTCAGCAGGGTAAGTCGACCCCTGGCCGGAGAGACGCTTCATTTTGTGAAGTCCCTCTGACTTGCTGTGTTGTGTTGTGGTGTGGCCGGACACTATGATGAATGATCCTGAACTGACTGGTCTCATCTCACATACTCACTAGACTATACTACAGAAGTCTATACACATACATTGCACACACTTGACACTTTTCTTTATTAAATCATTTTATCATTTGTTAGAAGCCAGAGTTGTGTGGTATGTTCTGGAGGAATATGAAAAGTGGTATCGCCTTATGGTAAGAAGTGAGAGAGATAGTGATCCAGAGACTGATAGGGGATGTGTAGACAAAGGCCCGGCAGACACTCAAGCTGATGATAGGGAATTTAAAAAGTGTGCTTGTTGATTCCACTCCCCCCCCCCCTCCCCCAGGGACGACAGGCGACACGTGTGAAGATATAATACATTTAATAACATGCACTTCATGTCTGTCCCGTAAATTATATACCGCATATAAACAAACTTTGAATTCTGCTGTACAATCTCCAGAACATTGTTTTTTTTTTTTTGTTGAGTGGACATAATGATACGGTTATATGCTAAATCTCATCATTTCCCCTCAGTTTGTTACTGAGATATGGAATTTTATATTGGGGCAGACAAAAGTAAACAGAATATAACTAACTAACTATTATTTTTTTGTAAGTTCAGGATAATGTCTCAATTTTTACTTTATCTCTTGACAGATAGGATCAATTCTTCTAATTCCTTAGCACTATTTGAGAGGAGGATTGTATGCAGATCTGAGTTCTGGAATTGGATTTCCCCTAACTATGAATGGATGAAAATTGTCGTCAGTCTCATCATTTTTTAACTGTGTATTTACATTACATTGCCTGCATGGATGTTAAACAGGTATAGGAAGCAAATGCAGTCCTGTCTTATTTCCCTTTCCACTTCAAAAACCGTTTGATGTTTCACCGGCTATTCTGACAGCTGCTTGTTACAGATGATATTGTAACTGCAATTCACGTGTATCAGAAAACCCATACCCTTCATGACGTTCCACAATTTATGACGCTGAACAGTCGAAGGCCTTACTGTGGTCAATGGAACAAGTATGAAGATATCAGCTGTTCTCTTTGCATTTCTCACAAATGAATCTCGTGTTGAGGATATGGCGCACGATTCCATTGCCCTGTTTGAAGCCTGTATGTATTACTTTTAATACATATTCTAACTTATTTTCAAAACTCTTCATAATGACTCGCCAGTGTATTTTGCTAGCATGATTGTTTAGTGTCTTTGGAAGAGACATTTATATTGTTCTCTTCCATGCTTTAAACAAACAGCGCTTATCCAGATCTGCATACCTTGGGTATGATAGATAGGGAGACTGACTTCTTGTTTTCTCTCTCTCTCTCTCTCTCTCTCTCTCTCTCTCTCTCTCTCTCTCTCTCTCTGTGTGTGTGTGCGTGCGTGCGTGCGTGCGTGTGCGTGCGTGTGTGTGTGTGTGTGTGTGTGTGTGTGTGTGTGTGTGTGTGTGTGTGTGTGTGTGTGTGTGTGTGTGGGTGGGGACCGGGATTCTTTTCAAGTGGACTTCTAGTAATAAAATTTCCCATGGTCTCTGGGTAGTGAGATCGGACACCCGTGTGTATTGTTGCGCACGTAAAAAATCCCTTGGCCGTTGGAAATCGAAAAAGAGTAGCCTAACGGCGCTGTCCGGGCAAAATTTCTAGTTAAAAA
Organism: Cepaea nemoralis; assembly: GCA_014155875.1. Classification (NCBI taxonomy): domain Eukaryota; kingdom Metazoa; phylum Mollusca; class Gastropoda; order Stylommatophora; family Helicidae; genus Cepaea; species Cepaea nemoralis. Next base: position 278,999 of record JACEFZ010023227.1, on the reverse strand, counting down.
TCTACCCAAAGTATTTCAGGATCCTCGCCGGTGCTACGGAGTTCGTGCACTGAGCTGAGTTTCTCCGGACTCAGGCTTGAGTTAGGAGAAGAACGGAGCACTTATGGGTTACACCCTTGTGCCATGATGTTGATCCGTCGACTAAACTAAACTAAGTGTGTGTGTGTGTGTGTGTGCGCGCGCGCGTGTGTGTGTGTGTGTGTGTGTGTGTGTGTGTGTGTGTGTATGTGTGTACATCAGCATTTTTCAGTTGTTGTTGATGTAGTAGGCAAGATTACGCTCAGTAGTTTGCCATTGCTTTCTGGGCGACCGGCTCACATACCCCATAAGTTACCATCGCGGCGAGAACCGCTACCGATTCTCGCGCAGATTACATTACTCACTAGAATATACGGGATTACGGAGAAAGACGTTAACGCCTAGGCCAGGGAGACTGTATATTATTTCTGATGGTAGATCATCGCTGCCCGGGGATTCCCTGTCTTCAGACTTTATATTTATGATTGCACTTCATCTGATTAAGTTTCTAGTTTTTTCTCTTCGCTTTCATTTAGATTATCTAGGTCATTGGTTTTCAACCTTTTTGGGCCCGTTCCCCCCTTCACCATATTTTCAGAACGTCATCCCCCCCCCCCCCCCCCCCCGCCTTATTTAGTATTTCCTACCTAAAAATTTTGCCCGTGCCCCCCTTCACCATATTTTCAGAACGTCATTCCCCCCTTTCGTATTTCCTACCTAAAAATCCCGCCCCCGCTTCTACACAGTATACGTAATAATGGAAGCTAAATGTAAGAGCACATACTAAGACAAGTCTAGGCGTTCACATAAAACATGATTTGTGGGTCTACTTACTTTATAAATTGAATTTTAGAAGGGTGAGACGTACAGAACCGTACAGTATGAAGGGAAAACAATATCAAGTAATCGGTTCTTGTATTAACGCGATCTTGATATAATCTTAATCCCCCCCCCCCTGGAAACCCTAAAATTCCCCCCTGGGGGGGGGGGGGAGGGGAATTCCCGACCGGTTGAGAACCACTGATCTAGGTTTTTTGCCATACCTTCGTACATTTCTCCACAGTACTCATTTTACCTTTGTTATTTTTTATTGTTTACATGTTCACAGCTTTACCGCAGTTCCACAAATTGTATTCATATTTAACTATGTTTACAACTGCATCTCAGTTTACGGTCTCGCCCCGTTAATCGTTATATATTCATATTCGTGTATTATGCTTATTTACTTTCTCTGTTGTCACTGTAATGTATTCCCCGTGTTTATGTGTTGTATTCTGTGTATTTGTTTTATTTTGTTGCTTATGAAGGCTAGTCGCCGCACCGTCCTATGTTGTCCGTAATTGTGTTCTGTAAAGCTGCATTACTTTGTGTTTTTTATAATGTTTCCATCTTTGTAGTATGTCTGTGCTTTTTGTCAAATTGTTGCTTTTCTTGTCATGCATCACATGTAATGATGGTCTGTTCGCTAGTTAATGTTCTGATTTTACTGAACAACTCTTAATCTTTTGCTTGCAACTAGAGAATTTATATTCTATTACAAGTATTCATTTATTAGCGGTTTTTGTCGTCTCTGTTGGCATTCCGCATATAGCACATACTAAAACAAGTCTAGACGTTCACATAAAACATTTCTCGTGTAGTTTTTGTATGAGAAACTATGTATTTCAGTCTCTGCTTGTTTTAGTTTTCCTCGTCCACCAAAAGAAAAGAATGATCAAATCAGTCAGAAAATCACCAAAACCTGCTCGACTACCACCTTATGGAATGACCAGAACAAATTATTAGTCTGCGGCTCAAAACAGGACACAATATATTACGTAACCACATGTATACAAAATTCAAGATTGGTGAATCAGCCATGTGCACATGTGGATTGGCGTCGCAGACAGCATAGCACATACTCCAAGACTGCCCAAAAAATACAACATATCTAGGCAACCCTTCTGGCCTAGAGAGACAACAGTGGAAGATAAACTCTATGGACCGCTGAGTGAACTAAAAAAGACAGTTAAATTCATACAAGAGACAACATAGTCAGTTATAGACATATTTCAAACGAACGAAAGAAGAAGATTTCCTCTTTCTTCTGTTAGCCTGAACGTTTCCTCGGTATTCTTGTGTATTCCCTTAGGCATGTTTTTTCCACCTGCACGTGTGGTCAGCTAACCAGGAATCATGTCTTCTTTACTGCCATCAACATCTCCAATTTGTTTTTTATTTCAACGTTATGAGGTCAGCATGGCCGAATGAATAAGTGCGCTCGTTCTTAAGCATTCGATGCGCTGATGCCGGGGTGGTAGGTTCAATCCTTTTAATGGTCAGCTGGACTAAAATGTTGGCTTCTAGTCCTTGACTTGGGGACGTCAATTACAAATACTGTACCTCTGAAGTCGAGGTGGGTTACCTGATGGCGAGGGACTGATAATAGGTAAAGCTAATCCACACGCAAAACTCAGTCCAGTACTACGAGAAGTACATAGGCTACGTTTGAATTCAAAGCGAGCGAACGGGGGAAAAAAACGTTACATCCACGTGGTATATCGTTTACATAGTTGGTGGTGCTAATTTTATCAGTTCCTTCAGTTGTATTATCTTGAAATCGACCACAAGTAGTGTGTGATCTGTATCACGGTCTGCTCCCGGCAATGTTTCTGTGGAAGTTAGACATGTCCTCCATCTTTGCTGTGTTAAAAGATATAATCAATCTGTCTCCTGAAGTTGCCATCTGGTGAGGCCCAAATGTAAAGTGTAAACATCTTTTGTAGGATGTTGTCTAAACAAGATGTTTGCGTTTGTGACTAAAAGACTGTTTTTAGGCAACGTTGGATAAATATCTCACCTCTTATATCTCTGACTTACACCGAACTGGCTTCGTACCTTTCCTTCTTTTTCCGGTTTTCTTTCTTTTTTTTTTCTTCTTTTTTTTCAAATCCAGTTTTCGCTTTGACACCTACGTGATTATCAAGATGTGTCTTGTTCCACCTGTTCTAATATCTTGTTAACTAGTACACTTCCAGAGTTTCGTCCTCTTCTGATGCAATTGTTGGCGTATCATTGATTGTATCATTATCATCATCAAATGTCTTGCCATCTGGCGTAGGCGTTCATGTCTCTCCACAGATCTCGTTGTTTGGTGTTCTAGATCAACTCTGCTGATTGGCATATAGACTTGTATAATTATCATGCTCCCTTTCTGTGGCTGGATGGTAGCCAAGAAGATCTGAGGACACGTTCAGTATGAAGAAGAGACTAGCCTTGCCATGTCCATCTTTGTCTTTCCTTTAATATGTGCTTGTGTCTCCTGCTTGGGCCACGACTTTGGTCCATCCGTCTGCTTTCAGAAACTCCTGGTATATTGTTGTATTTCTTTATAATTCCTTTTAAACAAAACGAGTGTTCCTGGAATAGACATCTGTCATGCGACGTTCCAATTCCTAACCTCTTCTTTATCTCGAAGGCAGAGCTCTCCGTGGGTGTACTAGTGGGCTTACTGCAGTCATCCTTACTCTGCCATCGATCCATACCCCAGTTCACTTAAATGGCCTGCCTGGCCTGGAGTCCTGACCATTGATTAGTGTCATTATTTTTCGACTGCATGTTGAATATTTTGGGATTAATAATGTGATAGTTTGCCCTTGTTTTCCACATCAATACGTCTACGGACTATGTCTTCAGTCTTAACCAACACTGTAAGTTACAGGGGCCTTGCTCCGTGGCGAATGTGTATGGACGCGATTCTTAATCCCGTATGCCTGGCTTCGAAACACAGTGGTCCTGGTTTTTTTTCGAAAAAGGTATAGATGTCGGTTGTTCAGAAAGCAATGGTAAACTACTGAACGTAAAACTTGCCAAGGAATCACGAACAGCCAGAATGCTGGCGTTGACTGCTACGTCCTGTGAAGGACATGCAACTTTTTAAAAAAAAGCTACAGGGATAAGTGCGTACCTTGCTCTGTGATGTTCTCGCTAACATCAAATAATATCCTAAAGGTATCCTCTTATCTCGGTTGATACTCGGTCCCTACAGCTGCATGTGTCACTCAACATGACAGAACCGGTCGCTAATGATTGAGCTAGTGTGCTCGCCGATCTAGCAAAGCTAGTATAATGACTCAGAAACATGACAGCTTAAATCAGTTATAATTGCTGACTCGTTGTGACGATCGACCAGCTAGCAAATATAATATGACTCGGAAACATAACAGCTTAAATTATTTATAATTGTTGTCTCGTTGTGACGATCGACAAACTTGCAAAACTAGTCACATAACTCAGAAATATGACAGCTGAAGTCATGTAAAATTGCTGTCTCGTTGTGACGATCGACAAACTTACAAAGTTAGTCACAATACTCAGAAACATGACAGCTTAAGTAATTTATAATTGCTGACTCGTTGTGACGATCGACCAAATTGCAAAACAAGTAACCCATGATTCAGCAAGCGAGTATCACAAGTTGCTGATGCTGGCTTACTTGGCTAGGTCGTTCACTGAACTCAATGATAACAACTCCATGAATAGTCAACAACATGCCAGCATGAATCGTTAATTAGTGTAGGCTAGGGGCAAAAGCAGAATAGTCAACCACCACAGCACTTGTGTCCTCGGCCGCTACATGCTGAGGGGGACACTAAGAAGGGAATCCAAGCACCTATGGATTGAATGGTTCGATGTGCAGTGAGGAACATCTGACGATAACTAACCAACAAGGCCAGGGCAAAGTAAGTAACGCCCCTGTTCACTCTCTGAGGGTATTGGGTGCATATTGTTAGCCTCATGTTTATATAGACCAATCGGCACTTACTATGTGATGGGACAGTATCACTCCTTTACTCCTCAAGACATGTCCTGGTACCCCGTTTTAGACTAGGGTGACCTGGGAGTACAGATCTACTTTTAAACATCCCCCTTCCCTATAAGGATTCGAACACATGACCACGGGGCTAGCAGGCAAGCATGCTAGCCAGTGCGTTACCGCGGCCCCCACGTGGCTGGGGTACTCACTCACACAATCTGCAACAAAAATAACAACATGACTGGGCAACATAACAACACAAGTTAAGCATTGCTTTGTATTACTAACCTCATTTCTTGAGACAACTACGACGTTACCTAACACATTTGGAAAAACGGTATTCCGAAATTGCCATTAATCGAAAATCTAATGGCGTTGAATATTAAACCCAGATCTAATATAAGCTCCAAAATAAGAACACTGTTAATTGAGGATCGAAAACAGAAGGCCAGGAAATGGGCAAAGTTATTTCTGGTGCAGGTGTCTAAGCCAGACTGAAGTTAAAACCAGAACGCCTAACCACTTCTACGTGAGAGACGCCCACGGCAGGTCGCTGATAATACGCCAAGAGCTTGTGATGACCGACCCAGAAAAAAAAGGACAAGAATCGTTTTCGTTTTCAGCTACCACGTCAACTAACGCTTTCGGGTGTGAGGTCTGCCAAATTACCTGCGCTGGTTTATTTCAAATACACACGCCGTTCAATTATCTACTCTGTTTATGTCCGACTCACTCCCAGTCGGATCTGTATTACTCTGTTTATGTCCGACTCACTCCCAGTCGGATCTGTACTACTCTGTTTATGTCCGACTCACTCCCAGTCGGTTCTCTAATACTCTGTTTATGTCCGACTCACTCCCAGTCGGTTCTGTATTACTCTGTTTATGTCCGACTCACTCCCAGTAGGTTCTGTACTACTCTGTTTACGTCAGACTCACTCCCAGTCGGATCTGTACTACTCTGTTTATGCCCGACTCACTCCCAGTCGGATCTGTACTACTCTGTTTATGTCCGACTCACTCCCAGTCGGATCTGTACTACTCTGTTTATGTCCGACTCACTCCCAGTCGGATCTGTACTACTCTGTTTACGTCCGACTCACTCCCAGTCGGATCTATACTACTCTGTTTATGTCCGACTCACTCCCAGTCGGATCTATACTACTCTGTTTATGTCCGACTCACTCCCAGTCGGATCTGTACTACTCTGTTTATGTCCGACTCACTCTCAGTCGGTTCTGTGCTACTCTGTATCCGAGGTACTCCCAGTCGGTTCTGTACTACTCTGTATCCGACGTACTCCCAGTCGGTTCTGTACTACTCTGTGTCCAATTTACTCCCAGTCGGTTCTGTGCTATTCTGTATCTGACGTACTCCCAGTCGGTTCTGTACTACTCTGTGTCCAATTTACTCCCAGTCGGTTCTGTACTACTCTGCATCCAACGTACTCCCAGTCGGTTCTGTGCTACTCTGTGTCCAATTTACTCCCAGTCGGTTCTATGCTACTCTGCATCCAACGTACTCCCAGTCGGTTCTGTGCTACTCTGTGTCCAATTTACTCCCAGTCGGTTCTGTACTACTCTGTATCCGACGTACTCCCGGTCGGTTCTGTGCTACTCTATGTTCGATTTACTCAGAGTCGGTTCTGTGCTACTCTGTGTCAGATTTACTCCCAGTCGGTTCTGTGCTACTCTGTGTCCGACTTACTCCCAATCGGTTCTGTGCTACTCTCGTTCGTATCCATGCTGCCATGGTGACCTCCGCCCGCCGAAATGTTGTCAGTCTACGTCTGACTTCTACTTTTGTTGATCGTGGAGCCAAGTTATACAAAGTAAACTCAACTGATAATTGGTGTTGTTGTCTGTTGGTGCATATCCCTAAACACGGCACCCTGAGCTACCTCACTATGTACTCAATCAGTTGTCAAGTACCGTACAACTGAAGTCAGTAAATTACAATAACTATGCAATTATCTTGTAACCCGTCAATATTGTTGTTAAGTATGTCAAGAAGTTTAAGCACATGACATCACGGTGCAGACGATCACAGTGAAGTTATCATGATAGTTTGACAATGGGCGCTGCCCCCTCCCCCCTTTTGACGTGCACCAAAGAGGTGCTGCGTTCTGTTATCGAACCTATAGAAATTCATCGGAGAATGAAGGTCCAATATGGAGATGCATGCCTGTCAGTCCAGCAAGTGTATGAGTGGAGTAAGAAGTTACAAAAACTCACACACACACACACACATATAAATATATATATATATATACACACACACACACACTAGCTGACCCGGTCCGGCTTCACCTAGTCCCTGGCGGGGATCTATCTATCTATATATCTATCTATCTATCTATCTATCTATCTATCTATCTAACTGTCTGTCTGTCGGTCTGTCTGTCTGTCTGTCTGCCTGCCTGCCTAACTGTCTGTCTGTCTGTCTGTCTGTCTGTCCCGGCCCGGCTTCGCCCAGCCTCTGGTGGGGAGCATCTCATTTAATTCATATAAGTAGTCTATAAGCTCCCGTTCCCGACTATCTGTCTGTCTGTCTTATCTATCTGCCCCGGCGCAGCTTCGCCCAGCTCCTGGCGGGGAGCGTCTCATTAAATTCATATAACAAAAAAAAAATTAACTTAAGAATGTCCTTCCACACACCATCCATTATTTTTAATGAAAACTGTTTTTAATCACCTACATGACTGTAGATAACTTCTTTAAACATAAAAAGATGAGTTAGAAAATTTTCACTATTTAAATAGATGCATTATTTTTATGAAAACTTTGAAAATGCCTTAAAGATTATATCATTATTTATTATAACTCATATGCCTGTAAATAACTGTAGACAAAGAGTTTATAAATCTTTGAAAACAATGCAACAATCTATATATAAAATATATAGCAATGCTATTAAAAGTTATGTCCCTTGAAATAACTTTTCTTAAGTTAAGTCCCCTCGCTATATATAAATGATAATGTAAATTTAAATATTAAATTTTAGTAAGTAAATAGCTGATTGTACACTAACAAACTATGACAGTTGGCTGCACGGGAATGAAAAGAATACGTGTAGAAAATTTCATCTCAATCGGATGGACCGTTATCGAACGCATCAAATACATCCCTACACACATACATACATCGTCTTTTATATATATATATAGTTAAGGTTTTCATTTGAAGCCCACTCGTATAATGTACATCCCAACAACGATAAACTGCAGGAGCTGAGAATACTGTACTTAGTCAAGTTTGCTTTCCCACTCCAGACTGAAATACAGTAACAAACAGTTGGATTCTCCGTGCTTTCCCCGACCATCTCGGATTGGAGTATCTCGGATACAGGCCTCAGAAGAACACTGTTGTCCTCCCAAAGTTAGTTGCATATCCTTTACAGGACGTCGTAGTCAACCGCCGCATTTTTGGCTGTTTGTGGCAAGTTTACGTTCAGTAGTTTGTCATTGCTTTCTTTACGACCGGCACTCATATCATTGGAAGAAAACCAACGCAAGGCGTTCTGTTTCAAATTCCCCGCAGCTGTGTTTCGAACGCGGTATGCGGGATTACGAATTGCGTCCATCACAGAGCCGTTTCTCAAACCATCGTCAAATAGTGTGGATACAAAAGCTATCCATATTATATTGTACACATCCCCCATACTTTAGTGTTAGGTCCATAACCCTTTAACATACTGAAAGACGAGTGTGACATGTAGCCCAGTTTGAAAGAGATAGTTAAAAAGAATATACGAGGGACCTTCAAATGAACACCTTAAAAGTGTGATATAAATTACGATAACCAGTCAATAGTGTTGTTACGGATGTCAAGTGTGTTAAGCACGTGACATTACGGTGTAGACAAACACGATAGCGTCATAATGATAGTTTAAAGATGGCCGCCCCAATTTTGATATGTACCAAAGAGGGGCAAGCGTTATATTATCAGATTTTTTTAATAAGTGAAGGGGTGAAACCTGTAGAAGTTCATCGGTGAATGAAGTTCCAGTATGATGATGCATGAGAGAATTTGTTTCTATAGTAATCCAAGTACTTTATCGGTGCTGGAGGACTTGCATTGAACGCAGTGGTGATACATAAGTTCTTTACTTTTTTCAAAATATATTCACATACAAACAAACCAAAAAACAACAACAACAACAACATACATTTAAAGTTTTAATTTGAAGCCTCTTAGTAGAAATGTATGTAAGTCAACCACTAAATGCATGTTCCCACAGGCAGAATAATAGATATAGTTATGTTCATTGCCACCTTCCCCTATCTGCTGATGATTGAGTGAGTAGTTTATAACAGTGAGACAAAGTCACCGTTCATGCAGCGGAGCGGTGCAACCAGACACAATTAACTCACCTTCTTAAAGAGACACTCCCTAACCAATCAAACTACCCCAGTATATCGTTCATTTTAGACCACTGTTATAGTCACTAATAATAATGCTCTATCTTACTGTATGTCTGTTATTAATTTGTCTGTCTGTCTGTTCACCTGTCTGTCCATCTGTCCGTCCATCAGTCGATCCATCCATCCACCAACTCACCCTTCATTTCATCCATCCACCCATCCGTTCATCCATCATGTCATTTGTTTGTCAGTCTACCCACCTAACGAATCTATCTACTCACTGCTATGTCAGTCTATCTGTCTGTATTTCTCTCTTTCTCTATGTCTCCCTATCTCTTATTATTCTTCTTGCCTGCTCCCTCTCCCTATTCTCTCTCTCTCTCTCTCTCTCTCTCTCTCTCTCTCTCTCTCTCTCTCTCTCTCTCTCTCTCTCTCTCTCCTTCTTCTCTTTCTCTCTCTCTCTCGCACATGTTACAAGCACCCACACACCTGCAACAACATACATCACTGGTAACCAGGGGCTGTGCCGTTGTTTCCATTCAGCGCTGACTTCCCTATCATGCGTCAGTGTGTATTTTTGCAGTGCAACCTGCGTGCTGGATTGTCGGTCAATTCGCGGGAAGCAATGACACACAAGTCTCCTGCTGCGGCTGCTGCTGCTGCTGCTGCTTCTTCTTCGTCTTCTTATTCTTCTTCTTCTTCTTCTTCTTCTTCTTCTACTGCTGCTGCTGCTACTACTACTACTTCTTTTTTTCTTCATCATCATCTTCTTCTTCTTCTTCTTCGTCTTCTTTTTTTTTTCTTCCTCTTCTACTACTACTACTACTACTACTACTACTACTACTACTACTACTACTACTACTACTACTACTACTACTACTACTACTTCTTCTTCTTCTTCTTCGTCCTCCTCCTCCTTTTCTGCTTCTTTTTCTTCGTCCTCTTCTTCTTCTTCTGTTTCTGCCTGTATCCCCCAATGGAGCAGACGGTCACCCAACTCACACCAACCCTTTCTACCTTGTGCCTGCAGGTACCTCCATGCCCTGTCAGTTTTACTCATCTCTGTATCTTGTTCTCTCCTTCGTATGTTCTGTTTTAGGTATCCATCTATTTTTATTTATTTATATATTTTTGGTCAGTGTGTTCCAGAGAAAGGACTTTCTCGTTATGCAATGAAAATGTGTTTTCCATGTGTTCTATCCAGACCCTCCGTTTATTCCTCCTCTCTTGATCGGTGGAATGTGTTTAGACCTGGCCGTAACTCCACATTAATGAGTCTGACATACAACTTTACCTTTCGGTTCCGTACAGGCGTCAGTTCACCATGTTTGCAGTTTATTCATAAATATTTTAGTCGTTTTCCGTGTGTTCCATAGCATCATCATCACGTGCCCTGCAGACTGGCGTAGGCGTCCATATCTCTCCACAGATCTCGGTCCTTGGTTGTTGTGGATGAACTCTGCTGATGACATTCCCCCATGCCACCGTCTCAGACCAACTAGCATCATTTCTCTCGGTTTGCCTCTGTTTCTTTTCCCACTGTTCTTTCTAGTCATCGCGATGTTTTCCAAAGCCTCTTTTCTCATCACATGACCACAGAATGCTGTTTGTCTCGTTCTTATACTTGTATATAATGTTCTACTTGAAACAGCCTCTTTCAGACAGTCGTAGTTTCTCTCGCAGTCTTAAGTATTAGCAACATTCTTTTCAGAAACCATACCTCTGTTCTTCCCAGCTCTTCCTACCGTCTTCATTCATGCTCCGTGATTCATAGCCATCTATGTCTCTTTCTTATACCGAGTGCTTGTACAGTCTCACAACACTTATATGAAACTGCTGCGGTCGACACCACCTCATAAACATTGGTACAAGACAATGTTCATAACTGTCTGGGTAATGTCTGAGAAGGTTAGGTGTCGGGGAAGGGGACTGTTCACCTCACCTCATCATTCATGACCTAGAATGTGTCTAGCAGGTCTAACACTTCACATTCCAGTATCTGCACAGTTTAGTGAGACTTTACAAACACCCGGTAGCTGTATATAATGTTCTATATGATACCGCACATAATTTAAACTGATACATATTAGTGAGAATGCTGAACATTAATTGGACAGCCAAAATGAGCAATCAGGACCTTTTAAAGAAAGCTGCATCGCAAAGTCAACGTATCACAAACATCAGAAAGGGACAGTCATCGTTTTTTTTTTTTTTTTGGTCACGTTATGAGAAGACAAAAACTGGAACATATTGTGAGAACCGGACAGATTTGCAGGAAAGAGAGATTGAGGAAGACAGCGTGAGAAGATTCTTGACAGTCTTGTGATATGTCACGGAAGGGAGTCAACACACGAATCGATCCATGACGTCGGAGATCGTAATTTGTGGAGAGGCATGATGGCCCACGCAAGCCGGCAAGGCATTGGACGATGATGAAATATTAGTGAATGGTTTAGTCGTCCTCAGTTAAAAGTTAGTTGCGTGTCCTTTTCGGGACGTCACAGTCAACCCAAGGATGTTTGACTTACGTGATTTACTATGCCTGGACTCAACATCAATGGAAGAATCATAAAGGATCTAAGACAGTGGTTTTCAACCTTTTTTGGCCCGTGCCCCCCCCCCCCTTTTCACCATATTTTCAGAACGTCATCCGCCCCCCCCCCCCCCTTTTCGTATTTCCTACATAAAAATTTGGCCCGTGCCCCTCTTTACCATATTTTCAGAATGCCATTCCCCCCTTTCGTATTTCCTACCTAACAATCCCTCCCCCACCCCTACACAGTATACGCAATAATGGAAGCTAAATTTAATAGCACATACTAAAACAAGTCTAGACGTCAACATAAAATATGATTTGTGGGTCTGCTTACTTTATAAATTGAATTTTAGAAGGGTGAGATGTACAGAACCGTACAGTATGAAGAGAAAAACAATATCAAGTAATCGGTTCTTGCATTAATGCGATCTTGAAATAATCTTATTTCCCCCCCCCCCAATGGAAACCCTAAAATTCCCCCGGGGGGGGGGGGGATTCCCCACCGGTTGAGAACCACTTATCTAAGATAGGCTGACGATACCGTGTTACTAGCAGAAAGTGGGCAAGACTTGCAAGACCTAGTGGAAGAAGTAAACAGGCACAGTGCAGAATGTGGCTTAGATATTAACATCCACACACACAAAAAGTATGATAATTAGCAGTGAACAGGAAAGGTCATCAATGAACATTACAGTAAACGGGCAGATACTAGAACAAGTAACAAGTTTCTCTTATCTTGGACATATAATAACAGATGATGGCAGAAGTGAAATGGAAATAAAAAAGAGAATAGGAATGGCCAAAAATGCTTTCAACGGCATGAAATCAGTATTAACATCTAGAGAGATTAATAACGCATTAAAAATGAGAATTGTCAAATGCTACGTATATTCAACGCTACTGTATGGCGCGGAAGCCTGGACATTGAACAAGCAACTAGAAAGTCGCATAGAAGCCCTGGAGATGTGGATATACAGACGAATATGTCGTATTTCATGGAAACAAAAACAATCAAATGCAGAGGTCCTAGAAAAACTGGGAATGAAGAGAGAGTTGATGAAAGAAATAAAGAGGAGACAAGTGAAATATTTTGGCCACGTTAAAAGACATGATACTCTTATAAAAACCATACTGGAAGGCAAGGTTGAGGGCAAGCGAGCAAGAGGTAGACAACGATACAAGTGGGAGGATAACATCAAGAGATGGACGAACATCAGCCTGATAGAATGAACAGTCAAGGCGAGAGACAGACAGTGTTGGAGATCCATTGCAGCCAACCTTCATTGCGGAGACGGCACCTGATTGATTGATTTACTAGGTAAGTTTTACGTATTGTAGTTTTGAATGGCCCACCCCGATGTCATTTAAATCAACGCAAAGCGGTCTGCTTCCAAATCGCCCGCAGCTATTTCGAACCATCGATTCGGAAAGTCGGGTGTTTGTGACATGCGTTCGTCACCTTTAAGCAAAAGCTGTTCTATTCTATAGTATCTTATGGTCTTTGTCGTGTGGCGTTTGTGATCATTATTAATATTATATGTTCACATTCTTCGATCTTGTATAGTATAGACGACATAATTTACACTGATAAATATTAGTAAATGTTTGTATCATTCTCCGTGTTTTTAACAATATAGGATAGGATACATAATTCACACTGATAAATGTACTTACCATTTCTAAACAGCAGGAAAAACACAGGTAATTTCACAACGGTTAACATGTCCCTGTCTCTTTGAATAAAGTACACATTGAACGCGTCGGTAAGTATGTCGCGCGCGAGATGTGCTACAATCAATGCGTCAGCTGGTTCATTGTTCGGTTGTCGTCTCTCCCAATTGATTACTTTATCGGTAGAGATGACTGTGTTTATAAGGAGGGGGAAAGGTGGTATTAATTTAGTCGGCCGTAAATCACAACACAACTGCGTGCAATGGAATCGTTAACACTGATCGTTTGTTGTAAATAGTAAATGAAGAAGATGAGAACATGCTTTTGACCTAGTCTATTTCAGGACAAACTCTATGGATGTGTCAACAATCTCAAGTTGACTGCGGTATGATTTTGAAAAATATAATCATGTTGACATCTGAACGTGTATGAAGAAAAATACAAGTTATGGAATAACATTGCCCCCTCTGCTGTGTGTCCACCGTGACGAGGTAGAGGGGCTTGAGTGTTCCAATGACCCCAAGAGCTATGCCGACGGTAGCACAGCTACTGGTAGGGTCACCCATGTCGGACAGGTCAAGGGAGAGGGACCAGACCAAGCGACACACAAACCTGCTGCCTTGTAGGTAGACTGGGGACAGTCAAAGGCTAGGGAAAGCACCCCAAAAAATGCTTGTCGAAATCGGATGTACTGAGCCACAGGCTTGACAAAGCAGTGCAACGTAACTTAATTCATGATGTCACAAATTAAAATTAATCGTTATGGTGCTAATCCCGCGAAGTCCCATCAGGCGGTGATAGTGCCGGGCCCCCTGCCTCGAGGGGGTCCACCCATGACTACTGGTGGTCACCTTCCCCTGTGCTGTGGAGTCAAGGCACAGAGGAGTAGGTTAAGAGCTATTGACCAAATACCCCGGACACTCAACATACTACAGTGGAATGCCGAAGGAGTTTATAACAAGAAAGTCTCCCTAACACAGCGTCTTCATAAAGACAGAATAGATGTGGCATGCATTCAAGAGACACACCTCAACGCCAATCGCAAATTCTCAGTCAGAGGATATCAGGCCACACGTTTTGACCGCGAAGGACACAAAGGAGGAGTTCTAATACTTACACGAAATACAATACCTTGCAGCGAAGTATCTGTGATCTCTGACAACCAAACGGAAATTATAGGTGTTGATTTAATGATAAAGGTCGCGAGAATAAGAATTTACAATCTGTATAGCCCATCAGATAAGGACCTTTCACTCTCAAACATTAAAATAACTGACACAAACTGCATTATTGTCGGAGACTTTAATAGCCGTTCAGAAAGATGGGGATACCCAGATACTGACAAAAGAGGAGATGAAGTGGAGGACTGGGAAATAGACTCAAATCTCCATCTACTCAACAAAGCGGATGACACACCGAGCTTCTACTCCAGAAGATGGTTTACCACTTCTACTCCAGACTTAGCTTTCTGCACAGGAGACATCCTCCACAAAATCGATCGCCATGTGCTTGACCAATTAGCAGGTAGTGACCACAGACCAATCAAGCTTGCAATGAATATGGAATATGTTCCACAGGAGCAAAAGCCTTTGCCCCGCTGGAATTACAAACGAGCAGATTAGGACAGATTTGCCATACTAACAGACAAATATTGTGAAAACATAAATACACGATATGGCAACATGAAGCAAATGGTGGAAAGTCTAAACAGAGCAATAATACAGGCGGCCACTGAGTCTATTCCAAGAGGAGCGAGGAAAAATTACAAACCATACTGGACTGAAGAACTACAAATTTTGGAGGACAAAGTTGAAGATGCCAGGAAGACAGCAGAGAGAGAACAAACAACTGAAGCGAACATCTCTCTCAAAGCCATCTCAGCAAAATATAAAAGAACAGTAAATCAAACAACAAGAGATTGTTGGAGGGAAAAAAACAGAAAACCTGAATTTTGACAGGGATGGAAACAAACTATGGAAACTAGTGAAAGTCATGAACAATGAAGGACCTAGAAACAAACAAATAACAATTAAACAAGGAAATGCCTTGCTTACAGGAAAAAAGGCTGCAAATGCACTAATGGAACACTATGCCAGTGCAAACCACATTGATATTACAACCGAACAGAAGAAAGCAATCAAAGACAAACAGATACATCATAGTAATACAGAGACAGCAGCAGAATATATGATGGCAAATCTAACAATGGAAGAAATGGAACAGGCAATGAATACCCTAAAAAAGAAGAAATCACCAGGAAAGGATGGAATCACAAATGAAATGCTAATAGGATTAGGCACTAAGGCAAAAAAGAAACTACTAGCAGTCGTAAATTACAGCTGGAAGAGAGGAATAGTCCCACATGCATGGAAGGAAGCTATACTAATACCAGTCCCAAAGAAAGGAAAAGACCTGGAAGAACCAAATGGCTATCGACCTATCAGTCTACTTAGCTGTGTAGGAAAATTAATGGAACGCATTATCAATGGCAGGCTAACATGGCATCTGGAAGAAACCAAACTCTTAACACCACACCAAGCAGGATTCAGAAAGTACAGATCCACTGAAGATCAAATAACCTATATAGCTCAGGAAATAGAGGATGCCTTCCAAGAGAAAAAAGCACACACTAGCGGTCTGGATAGATTTAGAAAAAGCATTTGATAAAGTATGGAAGGAAGGACTGAAAGTAAAACTGCAAAAAATGCATGTTTGTGGGAAAATGTATAAATGGATCAGCCACTACCTTGAGAACAGAACTGCCAGGACAAAAGTACAAAGACAAACCAGCAAAATGATGCTGTTGGAGCAAGGTGCCCCCCAAGGAGGAGTTCTTCCACCAACATTATTCCTAGCATATATAAATGACATCACAGAAAATTTTCCAGCCAGAGTACACACATCCTCCTTTGCAGATGACCTAGCCATATGGACATCTGAAGAATATATTAGTACAGCTAACAGCAGAATACAGCAAGCCTTATTAGCGCTAGAGGACTGGTCAAAATCATGGCTAGTGAAGATAAGTGAGGAGAAAACAACATGCACAGTGTTCTCCCTCTCAAATAAAACTCAGCAACCTAAGCTGGTATTGAATGGAAAAATATTGCACCATGAAGAAAATCCAAAACTATCTAGGAGTCACCTTTGATCGTCGCCTGACATGGAAGACACAGATTGAGAAAAATCGAACAAGAGCAAGGCAAAGAATGGCAATCATGAAAAAGCTTGCTGGTACAACGTGGGGAGCAGATGAGAAAGTTCTCAAGAAGTTATATACTGGACGGGTGAGGCCAGTACTGGAATATGGCATTGCAGCTTGGGCAACAGCAGCTAAGTCAAACTTTAACAAAATAAGTAGAGTCCAAAATCAAGGAATGCGAATCATAACTGGAAGCCTGAAGACAACGCCTATTAATGAACTAGAAAAGATCACTTGTTTACAACCAATGCATGATATAAGAGATTGCAGAACCCAGCTACAAGCAGAAAAATTCAGAAGATTGACAGACCACCCTATGTATAACAGGTTTAATGGTTTTGGAAAGGGAAGACTGAAGCGTGGCAACTTTGTAGAAACTGCAAAACGAAAGATTAGGGCAGATCCCATACTTAACATATCAACAGTCAAACCCATTTACAATGCCCACAAGTTTCCAGCTTGGAGACAGCAGCAACTGCCTGAGATGATAGAAAACATTCCTGGTATTGAGAACAAGAACACTCAGAATGAAACATAATCCTAAACTACATAAAAGAACATTACCCAAGCAGCAATTGGACCCATGCATATACAGATGGATCAGCCAAAAATTCAATAGAAAATGGAGGAGGAGGAATTCTCCTAAATTTAAAAAATGGAGTGAAAAAAAACAGTCAGTGGCAACTGGAAAATTTTCAAGTAACTTCAAAGCAGAGGTAGAGGCTTTGAAAACTGCAGCAGAAATGCTCTTGATGGAGGAAAATAAAGAGAAGCAAATAGCTATCTTCACAGATGCAAAGTCAGCTGTCTCAATACTGAAGAGCAAAAACAGCACAGAACTAGCTGACCTAAGAGCAGCACTCCATGGTCTATGCCAGAAATCCAAAAAAGTTGTAATACAGTGGATCCCATCACATTGCAGTATACCTGGAAATGAAGAGGCTGACAGACTGGCAAAAGAGGGTGGACGACTACCACAGCCTGACATAGACATAACCTATAATGAGGCAAAGAGGTTTATAAAAAGCACTTATAGAACCAAATGGGAATCAGAGCATCCAGGCCACCAGAAGGATGATGCATATTACAAACTCGACCGAAGAGAACAAGTAGCAATCTTCAGACTCCGCACAGGACATAACAGGCTGAAATACCACTTGTTCAATAAACTAAAGATAGGAGATACCGATGAATGTAATTGTGGAACTGGTAAAATGACAGCTAAACATTTGCTGCAGGAGTGCCCAATATATGCAGAACAGAGAAAGATATTTTGGCCCACGCCTGCTTCATTTGAGGACAAGCTCTATGGAGATATCAACAAGCTCAAGCTGACTGCAGCTTACTTTAACTACATTCAGGTTGACATTTAAAGGGGCATGTAGAAGTATTTAGACTGCCGCACTTCATACCACAGGTATGTCGGTTACAAAAGCGTCCCAGAGGCATGAAATGGAATATTGCTTGGATAGCAAATCCATTACGTGGAAAGTCCGAATCAAAAGCTCACTGTGTGGGCTTCATAAAAGGTGGAAAAAGTGTCCTAGTGGCACGAAATGGAATATTGCTTGGATAGCAAATCCATTACGTGAAAAGTCCGAATCGAAAGCTCACTGTGTGGATGTCATCTGCAGACTGCATTCTTCTGGTTTCCTGGAAGAACAGCCTATGGTGAACAGAAGGCCCAATATACGGAAGTGAGGCTAAGCAGCCATGTGCAGGATGTGATGATTCCTTGGGTGAGCCCAGTACCAGAGCACTGTGTGTCAGCTCTGCAAGTATGGAAACCTCCTTGGATGGCGGGGAATGCCCATGGTCTGCCCCTGCCTTCCCTTGAGGGCTGACCAGGATGTCTTTGGCTGTTCTATATGGGCCAGCTGGGATGGGGGATGTAACACCACAACAGTGAGAGTCAAACGTCCTAAGAAACCCCCGGGAAGGTTAACCCGGTCAACAAACGCCCGCAGAAGTCGGATGTGTCGGCCTAACGGCGCAAGAACGCAGCTCTATTGTAAACAGGCACAACGCAATCACATCCGATAAAAAAAAAAAAAACTCCGGATGAACGCAGGAGAAGAAGAAGAAGAATAACATTGCTTCTAAATGATTAAGAACCATGGGATGATTAATGCTCTCAAGCGACTTCACATACTGCCGTGGTCTTATATAAGGTCGAAATGTCATTGCGTAATGTTATCTCAATTAAAATAGCAATATGTTAGTTCTCCCTAAGCAACCTACTTTAATTTGATATTTAATACATCATGTCTGCTACCATATGCTGCCATTTTCACAGATGAGTCGGTCGTCAGACATGTGAGAAGCTCATGGGCCTTTACGGCTCAGGCCGGAGGGAGATTTCTGAAGGAGGTCTCTGGTGCTTTTGTTGAGACCACAAGTAGCCTGACTATGGAAGTCATGGAAGCAGGTAAAGCAATAACATGGCTCAAGACACAGACATTCACTAGCGCATGTTTCCTTAGCGACTCAATGAGCATGCCTAAGAGGACAGAGATGGAGTGGATCCGAAGAGAGTGGTTGCTGTCTCTGGAGCGGTCTCGGCTGGCAAAGATTAGTTTCATCTTCATGCCAGGGCATGCGGGAGTACAAGGAAATGAGAGGGCAGACAGGCTCGCAGGTAAGGCTACTGTGGAGTGGGGACGCGCCATGGACCAGGCTGACATTCTGAATGCTCTACGAGAAGTAAGTCTTTTGCGAGAACCAAGTGATGACTGTGAATCTACAACCGTGGTCAGACTGCGAGAACAGCAAATTAAGAGGTGTGGCCAAACAGGAAAACTACACAGGAAGCCAAAGAAGATTGATAAACCAACACAGAATTGGTGTCATGAGCCGCTAGACGTTGCGGGATTTGCTGAGGAGGGGATCCGAGCATTTATGGACTTAATGGTTCGATGTGCAATGAGGATGATCTGTCGACTAACTAACTAACTGCTACTATATAAACAACCTTTAGGTCACAACTGACACACCCCTACTTCACATTTTTTTTGCCATCCATCTCTGTTTGGTTCAAACCTACTTTTTGTTTGGCAATGAATCTGTTAACAACTAGCGAATGGAAACGGCTTCAAAAAGCAGATGATTATAAATAAATATAAGACGTATCCTGTGTTCTCTGGTCGTGCAATGAACAGAACACCGGAAAACGTCACAAGCTGAAAGGTCATCTTTAGAAGAGATAGGAGCATACTGCGATCAATTATGCTGCATGAATTGAGATGGTGACGTGGAGGAATGTCGTTGATAGAACTGAGACGGTGGTGTGGGGGAAAATCATCAACAGAACTGAGACGGTGGCGTGGGGGAATGTCTTCTATAGAACTGAGACGGTGACGTGGGGGAATATCATCAACAGAACTGAGGCGGTGACGTGGAGGAATATCATCAATAGAACTGAGACGGTGACGTGGAAGAATATCATCAACAGAACTGAGGCGGTGACATGGAGGAATATCAATACAACTGAGACGGTGACGTGGAAGAATATCATCAACAGAACTGAGGCGGTGACATGGAGGAATATCAATAGAACTGAGACGGTGACGTGGAGGAATATCATCAACAGAACTGAGGCGGTGATGTGGAGGAATATCATCAACAGAACTGAGGCGGTGACGTGGAGGAATATCATCAACAGAACTGAGGCGGTGACGTGGAGGAATATCATCAACAGAACTGAGGCGGTGACGTGGGGGAATATCATCAACAGAACTGTGGCGGTGACGTGGAGGAATATCAATAGAACTGAGACGGTGACGTGGGGGAATATCATCAACAGAACTGAGGCGGTGACGTGGAGGAATATCATCAACAGAACTGAGGCGGTGACGTGGAGGAATATCATCAACAGAACTGAGGCGGTGACGTGGGGGAATATCATCAACAGAACTGAGGCGGTGACGTGGAGGAATATCAATAGAACTGAGACGGTGACGTGGGGGAATATCATCAACAGAACTGAGGACGGTGACGTGGGGGAATATCATCAACAGAACTGAGGCGGTGACGTGGAGGAATATCATCAACAGAACTGAGGCGGTGACATGGAGGAATATCAATAGAACTGAGATGGTGACGTGGGGGAATATCAACAGAACTGAGGCGGTGACATGGAGGAATATCATCAACAGAACTGAGGCGGTGACGTGGGGGAATATCATCAACAGAACTGAGGCGGTGACGTGGGGGAATATCATCAACAGAACTGAGGCGGTGACGTGGAGGAATATCATCAACAGAACTGAGGCGGTGACGTGGAGGAATATCATCAACAGAACTGAGGCGGTGACGTGGAGGAATATCATCAACAGAACTGAGGCGGTAACGTGGAGGAATATCATCAACAGAACTGAGGCGGTGACATGGAGGAATATCAATAGAACTGAGACGGTGACGTGGAGGAATATCATCAACAGAACTGAGGCGGTGACGTGGAGGAATATCATCAACAGAACTGAGGCGGTGACGTGGAGGAATATCATCAACAGAACTGAGGCGGTGACGTGGGGGAATATCATCAACAGAACTGAGGCGGTGACGTGGGGGAATATCATCAACAGAACTGAGGCCGTGACGTGGAGGAATATCATCAACAGAACTGAGGCGGTGGCGTGGAGGAATATCAATAGAACTGAGACGGTGACGTGGGGGAATATCATCAACAGAACTGAGGCGGTGACGTGGAGGAATATCATTAACAGAACTGAGGCGGTGACGTGGAGGAATATCATCAACAGAACTGAGGCGGTGACGTGGGGGAATATCATCAACAGAACTGAGGCGGTGACGTGGAGGAATATCAATAGAACTGAGATGGTGACGTGGGGGAATATCATCAACAGAACTGAGGCGGTGACGTGGGGGAATATCATAAACGGAACTGAGGCGGTGACATGGAGGAATATCAATAGAACTGAGATGGTGACGTGGGGGAATATCAACAGAACTGAGGCGGTGACATGGAGGAATATCATCAACAGAACTGAGGCGGTGACGTGGGGGAATATCATCAACAGAACTGAGGTGGTGACGTGGGGGAATATCATCAACAGAACTGAGGGGGTGACGTGGAGGAATATCATCAACAGAACTGAGGCGGTGACGTGGGGGAATATCATCAACAGAATTGAGACGGTGATGTGGAGGAATATCATCAACAGAACTGAGGCGGTGACGTGGAGGAATATCATCAATAGAAC
This sequence comes from Cepaea nemoralis, assembly GCA_014155875.1. NCBI lineage: Eukaryota > Metazoa > Mollusca > Gastropoda > Stylommatophora > Helicidae > Cepaea > Cepaea nemoralis. Next base: position 257,193 of record JACEFZ010023227.1, on the reverse strand, counting down.
TGAGGCAGTGAGGTGGAGGAATATCATCAACAGAACTGAGGCGGTGACGTGGGGGAATATCATCAACAGAACTTAGGCGGTGACGTGGGGGAATATCATCAACAGAATTGAGGCGGTGACATGGAGGAATATCAATAGAACTGAGACAGTGACGTGGAGGAATATCATCAACAGAACTAAGACAATGACGTGGAGGAATATCATCAACAGAACTGAGGCGGTGACGTGGAGGAATATCATCAACAGAACTGAGACGGTGACGTGGGGGAATATCATCAACAGAACTGAGGTGGTGACGTGGAGGAATATCATCAACAGAACTGAGGCGGTGACGTGGAGGAATATCATCAACAGAACTGAGACAATGACGTGGAGGAATATCATCAACAGAACTGAGGCGGTGACGTGGAGGAATATCATCAACAGAACTGAGGCGGTGATGTGGAGGAATATCATCAACAGAACTGAGGTGGTGACGTGGGGGAATATCATCAACAGAACTGAGGCGGTGACATGGAGGAATATCAATAGAACTGAGACGGTGACGTGGAGGAATATCATCAACAGAACTAAGACAATGACGTGGAGGAATATCATCAACAGAACTGAGACGGTGACGTGGAGGAATATCATCAACAGAACTGAGGCGGTGACATGGAGGAATATCAATAGAACTGAGACGGTGACGTGGAGGAATATCATCAACAGAACTAAGACAATGACGTGGAGGAATATCATCAACAGAACTGAGACGGTGACGTGGAGGAATATCATCAACAGAACTGAGGCGGTGACATGGAGGAATATCATCAACAGAACTGAGGCGGTGATGTGGAGGAATATCAACAGAACTGAGGCGGTGACGTGGAGGAATATCATCAACAGAACTGAGACGGTGACGTGGAGGAATATCATCAACAGAACTGAGGCGGTGACGTGGGGGAATATCATCAACAGAACTGAGGCGGTGACTTGGAGGAATATCATCAACATAACTGAGACGGTGACATGGAGGAATATCATCAACAGAACTGAGGCGGTGACGTGGGGGAATATCATCAACAGAACTAAGACAATGACGTGGAGGAATATCATGGATAGAATTGAGGCGGTGACATCGAGGAATATCTTCAACAGAATTGATCCAGAGCACCATGGACTGAGATCTTTGGCGATACATGGACGCCTACGCCTGTTGGCAGGACTCGTAATAATAATGATTATCCGTATCACTGTTGTTATGTGCCGGGAGTTTTAAACCAGGCTGGTGAGTAAAGGGCACTTCTCCAAACAGGTATATCAGGGGTGTCTAGCTGGTAATTAACCGAAGTAAACGTGTTCCTGCACTGCCGCACCTCCACTTGGAGGTGACGGGTGCTAATCCCGGTTGATAACTATAGCTTCAATTGTTATGTTGTCTAGTCACTCCTGCTTTCTTCTACTTCTATGAGCGCCAAACATTACCTGAGTTTATTTATTAACTGTCCGAAGAGGCGCTCGTCGCGTAGTGCTGTACAGGATCATCATCAGCAAGTGCCCTGCCAGCTGGCACAGGCGTTCAAGGCTCACAACAGATCTCGGCCTTCGGGTTCAACTCTGCTGATGATATTCCTCCAAACCACCGTCCAGCATCATTTCTCTTGGTCTGCCTCTCTTCCCCCTCGATCTTTTCAGTTGTCACGATGTTCTCCAATGCATCTTTTCTCATCACATGATCGAAGGAAGCTGTTTGTCTCTTTCTTATTGTTGTATAGTGTTCTAGTTTCATTTGCCCATTGTACAGGCTAGGATTTTATATCACGTAACATTCATATTAGCCAGATAGCAATAGCAAAATTGTTGGGAAAAGGAGAATGACAGGGAGATAAATTCCTGGGCAGCTTGACCGCATAACATAATCAAGACAAGGACACAGACGTGATCCAAGATTCGTGATTGTCAGAGATAGGATTGTTGATGGGATCATAGGAGATGTAATCGTTTATGATAAGATCATTGGAGATGTGATCATAGCTGTGACTGTAGGAGATGGAATCATTGGAGATGTAATCGTAGGAGATGGGATAATCAGAGATGTGATCATTGGAGATATGGTCGTAGGAGATGTGATGTTCTGAGTGCAGTGATGTCAGTTCTGAGCTCAACTCAACTGTTAGGAAAGAAAACCTACCCATGGGTAGATCAAGCCTGTTACCTTGGATGGAGTCTACAGGAAATACACATTAAACAAGTGCATGCTGAAGTCAGACACATCAACCTTTGTGGTACATATCTTGGTGTAACGCACTCCCTCACAAGAGGAATGAAGAAGAACGCCATCACTGTATCATGCCAGCTTCCATCATTTATTTCGTTACTAAATGTCTCTCTCTTTTCCCCCAAGCATAGCCAGTCCTGGACACATTTTAACTAGATTACCAAACACAGCAACTAACCGTTGCAGTTGCCTGTCTGTTAAAGCCCTGTGGAGAAGCAAAATCGTTTTGTCTCTAATCCACTGGGCCAATGAAACAGAGGGAGACCTGAAGTCTATAATCCACTGGGCCAATGAAACAGAGGGAGACCTGAAGTCTATAATCCACTGGGCCAATGAAACAGAGGGAGACCTGAAGTCTATAATCCAATGGGTTAATCAAATAGAGGGAGACCTGAAGTCTATAATCCAATGGGCCAATCAAGCAGAGGCAGACCTGAAGTCTATAATCCACTGGATCTATGAAGTAGGGGGAGACCAAAAAGTCAATAATCCACTGGGCCACAAAACACAGACCTAAAAGTATAATTCACTGGCCCAACGGAAGAGAGGGAGACCTGAGTCGATAATCCACTGGCCCAACGGAAGAGGGAGACCCAAGTCTATAATCCACTGGCCCAGTCAAATAGACGAAGACCTAAAAGTCTATAATCCACTGACCCAAAGGAAGAGGGAGACTTAGAAATCTACAATCCACTGGCCCAATCAAATAGACCTAAAAGTCTATAAGCCACTGGCCCAGCGGAAGAGGGAGACCTAAATGTCTATAATCCACTGGCCCAACAAAACAGGGAGCCCTTCAATCACAAGAAGACAATTAGAGACAGGAGTATGTCACTATTTTGTGGAGCCTGCAACACTTCTCATGAAGTCAACAGATTAGATAAACATCTTTTTCTCCAGCCAATACTTAAAGCATTCTTCTCAGAGCATTTGTAAATACCTAGTTGTACGCCCATTACAAGACATTACAGTCAACACCAGTACTGTCTGCTAGGCGATTTCAGTTCAGTAATTAGCCATTGCTTTCTGAACGGCCAGCAGATCATACCATCAATATCAATTTAAAATGGTCTGCTTCTAAATCATCATGGCTGATCTCAAACCCTCGACTCGGCAAGTCAAGCAATTATGAAATTGTGCATCTCACTACCCTCAATGCCCCAGCGCTAGTTCAGAAATCAATGGCAAACTGCCGAACATAATATTGCCTAGTCAGTCAACCTGGAGTTGATCGCAGCATGCTGCAAGTACATACAACACTATTAGCACAAGTCGTGATTCCCCCACTGCCGCTACAAGTGGATGTATGTGGCATTGTGTATAGAAAAGAGGCTGTGTGGACAGGTACAACACAAGCCATGATCCCCCTCACTGCTGGTACAAGTGGGCGTATTGTGTATAGAGAATTGGGCACACTGACTGCAGGGTAGGGTGCATAGAGAAGTGGCTGTTTGGACAGGTTCAGCAGGATCTGGTAGGTCAAACAGTTCATGACGCTCCTACACTTCTGGCTACAGACAAAACAACAGAAACAATCATGATATCTTTATTCAAAGAATATAATGAAACAATGACCAAATAATTCACAAGCAGGCAGTCTGTGTAATCAATTTTGCAGAGAGGACTTCTCTCTGACGCAAACAAAAAAAATAAAAACTTTAACTTATGATGCAACTCATCACACAACAAACACATCAAATCACATCTGTCATTAAATTATATACCATATAATCTGACACCACACTCTGTCATCAAATGACATCAAACCATATAATCTGACACCACACTATCATCAATTGATATACCATATTATTTGACACCACACTATCATCAAATGGTATCATAGCATATTATTTGACACCACACTATCAACAAATGATATCATAGCATATAATTTGACACCACACTCTACTATCAAACAACATCAAACTATATCATCTGACACCACACTCTACCATGAAGTAACATCAAACCACATCATATAAAACAACATATCAAATGATATACCAGATGAAAATACTGTACCATTAAATGACATACTATATGACACTATCAACAAATGACATATACCATATAACACACTCCATCATCAATGACATCAGACCAAATGACAGTTTATCATCAAATGACACATCATACTATGTGACACTGCCATCAAATGAAATAATACCATATATTCCGACACCACAATATCATCAAATTGTGCATCATATGACACCCTGTAATCAAATAATTTTTCATTTTAAATATTGCATGTCCTCTGCATTACATTGTTATAACCCCTGGTTGATTCTCTAAGCAATATTACGTTCAGAAGTTTGCATTGCTTTCTGAATGAGAATTCAACACTGAAGTCCAACTGACTGGCGTGTGTGTGTGTGGAGCGAGACAATTTCCCCACCGTCAGTGAACAGGACGTTAAAATGTGAGCTCATTAGACCTCTTGGCCAAGCTGACCTCTCATCGTGTGCATGTGCGTACGCGTGTGTAAACAAAAACCATTATCATTAAAAAACGATATACCATATCTGACACACTATCATAAAAAAACATACCATATACAACACACATCATCAAATAATCTTCTGTATAATAGCCATATTATATGAAACATTATCATCAAAAGACATCATACCATATCATGTCACACTATCACATGATATACCACATGTAATACTCATTACCATCAAATGCTATACCATTTCATTTGAAGCAGACTTTCGTCAAGTGATATCATATCATGTCACTATCATCACATGATATGATGTATCAAATGACACAACACTATCATCACACAAAATCACACTTCCTGTGACACCACATACCATCACATGAAACAAGTGATTTTCAGTGTGATCTGACAATGCTGCAACATCACACAATGTCCCATGACATCACACTCTTTCAGATGCCACTTTCAGTCACATGACACCACACTTTCAGATGCCACTTTCAGTCACATGACACCACTCTTTCAGATGCCACTTTCAGTCACATGACACCACTTTCAGTCACATGACATCATTCTATAAGATGACACTTCGCTGCCACAGAAACAACACTCTTTCAGATGCCACTGCTCTCTGCCAAATGACACCACAATTCATTACATGACAGCAAACACACTTTCCATCCTCACTGGGTTACAATGCATATGCTTGCCTGCTGCCCCGGTGCTCTTGTGTCTGAACCCCCATCCAGGCAGATTTGACATCTTCACTTGGGCTCCCAGGCCGACCAGCCTTAAAACGGGTACAAGACAAAAGTCTAGGAAGTCAAGGCAGCTGGAGTGGTATTGATCACACCTCCCATTGAATGTTGATTGGTCTATAGCACCATACACAGACATACATGCTGTAGGGCAGTGAATCATGGGACGTGAACAAACACAAGGAAGTGCTTAGAAGTAACGAAGATGTGGTTTCTGAGGCACATGATACAAAATATCTTAGTAACTAACCAGCGTCTGGAAAAGATCAATGAAAGTAAAACATACAAATATAAGGAGGAGACAAATGGTGACTTTTGGTCTTGTAATGAGACGACTGGAAAGATCAGCAAAAAATTATGCCAGGTGGGCTGTGACATGGAAGAAATCAACAGAAATAATCCAGAACACTAGGACGAAGATCTGGGAGATGAATGAATGCCTACGCCAGTTGGCAGGGCACTGACCACAATGAGCACCCGAATAAACCCCAAGACATGTACAAGGTTATTTTTGCTTTACTTTTATAACGCATATTGGACAGAGCCATTTTGTTCAACAATGGCATGTGTGACCTCATGAGGATCAGCTGCTTGGACAATAATAATTGTTTCCTCTCCTCCTTCAGTCTGCAAAGTGGTGAAAGTCTGGCCGTCGAGCATGTGGGCACCTTCAGCCACCATGGTTTCGAACGTACTATCAGAAACCTAAAAAGAGCAAACATGGAATTAAAACTGTGTCTTTCTATGACAACATTTTGCAAATGTAGAATTAGACAAACATAAACAGGCAACAGTCGGCAAATTCTCAGTTCAGGGGAATGTTGTCACCTGTCAGTGCATATTTTCCTTATGTTAAGAATAACAATCATATTTTAGTGCACGTTTATGAATGTTAAAATAATAATAATCTTTTAGTGCACATTTGCCAGTATTAAAAATAACAATCTTTTAGTGTATATTTTCCCATTAACAATACTCTTACAGTGCACATTTGCAAATGTTAAAATGATAATTTCTGCTACTGTATACTTATCAATGTAAAAAATAATAATCTAAATAATGCTAAAACTATCAATCTAATATAACGTCCGGCATTAACATATGTAAGTAACTAACAATATAAACTGAACATAAAATGGGCCTAAGAATCTCAACAAATGAGACACAAAATTTGAAAATTTCAACCGTGGCCTTCTTCAAGGAACAAATAAGACAGGAAACACCAAGGGAATATGACATACTTGTAGCCAAGAACATGAAATACCCATAGTCAAGAACATGAAATACCATAGTTAAGAACATGAAATGCAAAGGATCTCTTTATATAGACAATAGCTAAGGTCAACAACCAGTATGGTCACTGCCAAGGAAAGCAACAGCAGGCTACTTTTTTTTTTTTTTACAGATGCCTGGCATATGAAGTGTGTATGCAATAAGACTGGACAGACATGATCAGCACTGCCACATGGCATGGATTATAATATAAGTCCAAACACAATAGACCCAGACATACCTGATACACCGTCGTCGTCCCATCACCGGCATCATGGTGTGATGAGCCTGAAGGAGCAATGGTAATCGTGTGGTGTGTTAATTCATCATCATCATCATCCGCTTCCTCTATCTTCCGGATATAAGCTTGCATAGCCTTTGCCGACTCCCCATGGGCCACGTGAATCTTACCAATATGCTCCAGCAGCAGCTTCTTGCGCTTGAATGTCTCGTGGCACAAGTCGCACAGGTACGGAGTCAGCTTCTTGTGAACCTTGAAGTTGGTTTCAATAAGACAATTCCCATTCAATAAACAGAAACAAAAACTAAATGTCACACATGAGGGACAAAAACTCTGCTGCTGAGCAAGCACAACAGGAGGCTTCTGATTATCAGAAGTGGTTCCTCTTCCCGGAATGTTTCTTCCCTTTATCTGCCTGCCACTCTCTGGGGTCATGACTCTGGGTGTCTTTCTCTTGCTGTGCGATTGTACATTAATTCAGTGAACATGCAATGAATGATCAGGAAAATAAGCACAGAGCTGGGTTAGCTTCACAATATCATTAGAAAAGACACAGGATATTGTCATGACAAGTCTTCAATAACAAACACAACAGAAATACCACTAAAAAAGTATATATTGAGGCTTTCAGTAAGAAGCAGTTGTTACTGAAATACTTTCTTTCCCAAAGTAATCATCATCATCATCACCAACACCATCATGTGGCATGAGTGGTCACAAGATCACCAGCCTTGGATCAGGTCTGTGTTCGTGTCATGATTATACCATGAGGCCAAGCCATATAAGTATTTAAGTCTATGTCTTCCAATCAAATTTGCCAGCAGTCAATAAGTCTTCAAGTTTCTTTCTCCTCATAAGTTGCATATCCTGCAGAGGGTGTGGCAGTCAACCCCAGTACTTTTTGGCTGTTTGTGATTTCTTGGCAAGTTTATGTTCAGTAGTTTGCCATTGCTTTCAGAAAGACAGCACTTATACCATTGTTTGCAAACCAGTGCAAAGCGGTCTGCTGCCAAATCGTCCGCAGCTGTGTTTCGAGTGTGGTATGTGGGACAGCAAATTGCATTCGTAACCCCTTCACCACAGTGCCTACTCTCCTCATAAGCTGCCCCAAAAACTCAGGACTGTATATGTCTCATTTCTTTCATCAATTTCTTTTTTTGTGTTCGCTCGCTTTGACCTCAAGCGTAGTCCACACATACTATTTATAGTAATTATGGACTGGATTTTGTGTGTGGATTAGCTTTCCCTATTAACAGTGTCCCTCGGCATCAGGCAAACCCACTCCGACTTCAGAGGTACTTGTAATTTACGTCCCCAAGTCAAGGATGACAGGTCAACATTTTAGTCCAGCTGTCCGGTGTAGGGGTTGAACCCCTAATCTCAGCATCAGCACAACAAATGTTTAAGAGCACGCATTCTTATCCATTCGACCATGCTGACCTGTGTTTAATCGATTGATGGTTTTCATTTGTTTCTTGAAGATTGGTCTCATTTGTGTTTCTGTATGTCCATGGATATTCCAGTGCAATTTTTCAGCTGTGCTTTTTGTCCATATTTGACATGCACACAACAGTGTAAGTTCCATGCAGCACTGTAACTTTTTTTTCCTCACTACTACTGACAGCTTTTTATTGGTACGTTGTCTATCTTTGAAAACACCACTTTTATCAGACTGTTACAAGATAGATGTACAGATCCACCTTTTTAAGAATTGTCCCACTTACTTGCATGTTTAAAAATAAAATTTAGTGCATATCCTTCACAGGACGTTGCAGTCAACCCCAGCATTTTGGCTGTTCATGATTCCTAGGCAAGTTTTACATTCAGTAGTTTGCCATTGCTTTCTGACCGGTACCTACACCTTTTTTGAAAAAACCAGCACTGCTTGTTTCAAACCCGGGTATACAGGATTATGAATCACGTCCGTAACTCCTTCACCACGGAGACCGGTTACAAGCATGTTACACAGACTATTTATTTCTTCTTGGAGACAACCATAATCTGTTGTCTTAGAACCCAATTCTGACCCTAGTTGCTCACTGTGTACAATAACTGCATACACTAGCTTGTAGATTCTGTAAAGTAGTGTGTACATTGAGATGCAATCTGGACCTGTAGGTGTTAAAATAATAACACCTTGGACACAAGATTCAAAATAGCACTCAGCATTAACAAGACAAGTAAAGAACTCTTTTCCAAGCCTTGAGGTGTATATGGTATATAGTGTTGATCACACATTTGTATTGATCAATCAGCACTCACTGGGTGATGTGGTCAATACGATACTGGCCAACTTTACTTCCCAGAATATTTGCTGGTACGCACTTCAAGCTGGGTTGATCTGCGAACTCAGGTCAATTTGAGAAATCAACCGATATACAGATTTAAACCCAAGACCACCGGACTGGAAGCTGAACATCTAGGTACCATTCTACTGCTGCTCCCTACTTTACTGTTTCATTCATATTGTTTCATTTGCATGGCCACTGACAACATGTATTAGACAGATCAGATCAAATGTAAAGTTTTATCGCCTTGTCAGAAGGATTTTATAAATATCAGTAGACAAGGCAGCACAGGACAGCGCCTAGCAGCAAAACATAATGCGTGGCAGTTCCCAAGTAACTACAAACATGGAAAATGACTAAAACAATTACTAACAGACTACAATCAATTAACTTGTGCCTCCTCAGAATAGAAAGACTAACGTACAGGGTGTTTGTAAAGTCTTACTGTACTTTGTATGTAGAACAGCTGTTTGTTGGAGAGTAATGTTTTCCATTTGCAAGACAAGACGCTGGCACTGAATAGGACAGACATTGAGGAGACCTGATAATAGTATCACTTTAAAATTCTTTCACTGGAAGCCACAACGCACATGAAATATCGTCATCCAGTGCCTTGCCAGCTAGCGTGGGCAATCATGCCTCTCCACAAATTATGATCGCTGACGTCATCGATCAATTCATGTGTTGACTCCCTTCCGTGCCATGACACAAGATTTCAAGAATCTTCTCACGCTGTCTTCCTCTATCTCTCTTTCCTCAAACCTTTCAAGTTATCACAGCATATTCCAGTTTTTGTCTTCTCATAATGTGGCAAAAAAAAAAGACGATGACTGCCTCTTTCCGATGTTTGTGAAAGTTGTCTTTGTGACTCAACTTCCCTTAAAACGTCCTGACTGCTCTTTTTGGTGGTCGAATTAATTTTCAGCATTCTTTTATAAAACCACATCTCCGTGGCTTCCAGGGATTTTTTCACCTGTTTACTAATTACTCAGTATTCAGTCATATGTTAATATTGGTTCTATGTAACATGCAAGAACTCTTTTTCTAACTTTCAAGGACAATGACTTATTGCACAAAACACCCATTGATAGAAGCAGTCTTTGCTTGCCCTATACATGAAATATAGGGGAACCTAAAAACACAGAGAAGAAAATTAGAGACAAGATGAGCAGTAGAGGGAAGACATGATGGGAGCTGCCAGAGATAAAAGACGGCCGACTTGGCCGGGGCTGGATGAGGCCAATTTTCCAACCTACGCAACGCAAGGTGGTCTGAATCAACTTCATTGGGTGAAGTTTATACAAGAGACAGCATTTGTAGATATAGACAATAAATTTCAAGCGAATGAAAGAAGAAAAATCAACTGCACTGAAATAGATAAAGAGATTGGAGACATATAATGACCAATGTTTGCCACAGACCAGGTACATGAAGAACGAATACAACTAACTTCACTTTAAAATGCCGTCTGCACGTCCTTCACAGGACACTGTAATATTCATTGGCACCTTGCCGTCTTGACAGACGATAGTTTGTGCTTTAAAAAGGCATAATAACTTTTAACTATGGCGGTAGCGAGTGTGACTGATAAGGCCAATTTGCGCTGTAAATGTCCGTTCACAGTGGGTGCATGTGAACACGTGGTCATTTCCACCATCATGCACCATCTTACGTCTCAAACGCTTGGTGTGTGACTTTTCTGCAATAATTTTCTCCTTTGACTTTATTCCATTTCTGATATTTGCCCTCCATGCAACACGTTCAGCGGCGACTTGCTCCCAATGTGCATTATCAATGCCTGTATCAATCATGTCCCGCTTACACACATCTTTGTATCGTAGTAGAGGCCGACCCTGAGATCTCTTACCCATCTGTAATTCACCAAAAAAGATATCCTTTGGTATTCTACCATCATCCATCCTCCTAAGATGTCCTATCCATCTAAGTCTACGAAGGCTGAGCATGGAATAAACTGTCACACAACCTGATCTTTCCAATACTTCAGTATTTGTGATTTTGTCTTGCCACTTAATACCAAGAATTCTTCGCAGACACCGCATATGAAAGCTGTTTAAGTTGTTCTCTTGGTGTGAGTAAGTTGTCCAGGTTTCACTGCCATAGAGAAGAGTACTAAGGACACAGGCTTGATAGACAAGGACTTTTGTTTTGGCAGTAAGCTTCCTGTTCTCCCAGACTCTTTTTCTTAACCTGTTCATTGTTGTTGCTGCCTTACCAATCCGGATGTTGATTTCCTCATCTAGGGATAATTTGCTATTTACCACTGATCCTAGATATGTAAAATGGTCTACTATCTCTAGTTTGGCGTCGTCAATAAAGATTGATGGTACCCCATGTGCACCTTGTGACATAATCTGTGTCTTCTTTTTGCTAATTGTTAAACCAAATTCAGAACAAGCATTGGAGAATGCAGATAGTAGACATTGCAATTCTTCCTCAGAGTGGGTCGTAACTGCAGCATCATCTGCAAAAAGCAACTCTCTGATCAGTACCCTCCTAATTTTGGTCTTAGCCTTCAATCTCTGAGCATTGTAGAGGCCGCCATCTGAGCGTGAGTGAATGTATATACCACCATCCTGATCATGAAATGCATATTTCAGTAGAAGTGAAAAGTATATTCCAAAGAGGGTGGGAGCTAGTACACAACCTTGCTTAACTCCACTCTTGATTTCAAATTCTTCAGAAGTTGCACCATCAAACTTGATTATACCCTTCATGCCTGTGTGGAACGATTCCACAATGGACAGAAGAGTTGGTGGGCAGCCAATCTTCTTTAGTGCCTTGAACAGACCCTCACGACTGACCAAATCAAATGCCTTTGTGAGGTCGATGAAGGCAATAAACAGTGGTTGATTCTGTTCACGGCATTTTTCTTGCATTTGTCGCAATGAGAATATCATATCAGTGGTAGACCGGTTCTGTCGAAAGCTACACTGTGATTCGGGGTAGACTTGATCTCCTAGGACTTGAAGTCTGCGCAGAACAATTCTGGCAAATACTTTTCCAACAATACACAGAAGTGAGATACCCCTATAGTTGTTGCAGTCGCTCCGATCGCCCTTGTTCTTGTACAGTGTTATGATGCTTGAATCTTTGAAATCCTGTGGGACTTGTCCTTCACGCCAGCATAGCTCTATTAGCTGGTGGATCTGTATAGTGAGTGTGTCTTGCCCACTCCTGATAACCTCTATTGGAATCCCATCCTTACCTGGAGCCTTGCCAGATGCAAGTTCATTTATAGCACACTTAACTTCTGTTATGGTGGGAAGTGTGTCCAGGTGGTCAAGAGTTGGTAGAGCCTCTATGGCGTTGAGGGCATCATCCGCTAGTTTGGTCTCACTTGAGTAAAGCTCCAAATAGTGCTCTACCCATCTGTCCATCTGCTGTTTCTTATCAGTGATGATTTCTCCAGTCAAGGTTTTCAATGGTGCACTTCTTTTGATCACTGGACCGCAGGCTTTCTTTATTCCTTCATACATGCTTCTTATGTCTCCCTTATCACTTGCGATTTGAATGGACTCACATAACTTGATCCAATAATCATTTGCACACTGCCTGGCAGCCTTTTGCACATCCTTCCTAGCTTGCCTAAGCTCACTCAGAGTGTTACGCGTTGGTCTTTCCTTGTTTCTTAAGAGAGCTTTCTTCTTCTTATCAATCAAGGGCTGCAGAGTCTCGCTGTTGGCCGCAAACCAGTCCTGCCTCTTATGATCCACAGTGCCGTAAACCCCTACGGCAGTTTTATAAAGAGTTTCCTTAATTTGACCCCACTTTTCATTTACTGTACAAATTTCTGGTGTATCAGTGAAAGCGTCTTCAAGTTGCTGTTGAAACTGAAAGCACTTTTCAGGATCATGAGTGTTAATAATATTAATCCTGAGGATAGATTTGTGTTTAGCTGTGTAGATTCTCTTTGGTCTCAGTCTAACCCTTGCAACAACCAAAGAATGATCCGTATCACAGTCAGCACTGTGGTAACTACGAGTCAATGATATATGGTTCAGATGTTGTCTCCGTGTGATGATGAAGTCCAGCTGGTGCCAATGGCCGGATCTTGGATGTTTCCATGTGACCTTATGCATCTCTTTTGTTTTAAAAAAGGAGTTTGTAATACATAGGTCATTTCTGGTGCAATGCTCCAGCAGCCTTTGCCCATTTCCATTCATGCGACCGATGTTGTATTTTCCAAGGCACACTGGCCATGAACTTGAGTCCTTGCCCACACGAGCATTGAAATCACCGAGCATATAAATGTAGTCAGATTTTGGAACTGCCTTGATCACGGAGTCTAACTCCTCATAGAACGAATCCTTCACATCATCAGAGGAATCGAGTGTCGGTGCATATGCAGTAATAATGGTGGCAAACCCACAAGAGGTTGCCAAGCGCAGGGATAATAGTCTTTCATTTCCTCCTGCTGGAATTTCAATCATTCCCAGTAGCGAATTCTTCACTGCAAAGCCCACACCGTGTTGCCTTTTTTCTGCCTGCCCTCTACCCTTCCAGAAAAAGGTGTAGTTGTTTTCCCTGAGTGACCCTTCCTCAGCGAGGCGAGTCTCCTGCAGGCCAGCAATATCAATGTTTAGACGATTGAGTTCGGCATCAATCACAGCCGTTTTTCTCACATCGTCAATATTGGTCAGGTCAGTGGAAAATCCTGGACACATGGTTCTCACGTTCCAGGTTGCAAGCCGTAGCTTGAGGTTTCTATTTTTATTTTTGTTTGTACCTGGTGCATTGGTTTTACAGCCTGCGATTCAGATTTTGTCCTAGCCCCAAGCACCCATTGAAGCAGGCAGGCTGTGGCGGATCAGCACCCAATTGGCTGGGGGCTGCCCAGCTTGAGGCGGGCGGTAGCTGATCAGTGACACCTATAGGTGTCTCCCACCGTCAGAGGCAACGTGTGGCGCCCCATGTCTACGCCAACTGACAAGGACTTATAACCCGTAACAGTTGCCTCTCGCTTTGATTCCGAGACCAGTTAAGACCAGGGATGGAGTTATTGCCTCTCCATAGCACAAAGCCTGGGCTAAAATATAGAGATCATGTGTTGCCCATGCAGCATGATCCCTCTCTCGGCCTGCCTAGTTTACTCCAGAGGAAAGGTAACACCCCTACATCTGGAACAAGACAAGCTGCAGAAGCTGCCGGATCAGCAAAGCAATGCTCTAACTGTCCGCCTGTCGGAGCTTCGATCCTAGACCAGTCGCCAACCAAGGCTTAGGGCCTGGTCTGCCCTGCCATGACATTTTGTCTTTAGCTTGCATTTCCTCGCACCAGGGTAAGGCTTGTACCCTCCCAATTGCGCTCTTCCGCCCGAAGCCGTTGGCACAATGTGGGGTGTCAGGTTTGGTAAGCGCCGCCCAACGTTCAGCGCTAACAGAAACCAGGTAGTACCGTCTACTGTTATACGGTAGCTCAGTCATATCTGTAATATACCCCAGCATTTATTGGCCGTTTCTGGCCTCCTGAATGGTCGAAGCCTCAGACCACTGAAATAAATGCAAAGTGGTTTGCTTCTAAATTGTGTGTGGTTAATTTCGAACCCTCGAATTAGTATGTCAGGGAATTATGAAACTAGTTAGTTAGTCACTGTTCCAACTTCACTGCAAAGGGTTGCTCCATTATGCTCCGTTTCTGTGCCAGTGAATATCACGCAAAATGCTCCCCACTGCCCCATGTGAAAAGTGGAATAGACAAGGTCTGGACAAACCAACAGCCCGCACAGGTATACTGCGCATAATGCCATTGCCAGAATGCCAACACAAACGTCCACCACAAAGGAAAAACAGTTCCTCGTCAATGGAAGCGGCAGTCACTAGAAAAGCTGCAGCCACACATTACTGCATAAGGCAACCCAGTTAGTTCAGCGACCGGTCAGCCGCCATTTTTCTGAACATTATGAAACTAGCTTTAACATAACCCAGGATGTTTCTAGCCCACTTACCAACTGTATGTGAGACATGAGGTTTGATTTGTTGTTGAAGCATCGGCCACAATCCTGTGCACTTGTGAGGCTTCTCTCCTGTGTGAATCAGCATGTGACGATCAACGTGGTACTTTTTCGTGAACCTCTTCTCGCATACCGAGCAGATGAATATCTTCTGATTGGGGGATTTCCAGTTCTCGTGCACCCGTTTGGTGTGTCCGATCAAAGACCCGAGTGTCTTGAAAGCTGCTTTGCAAGTGTTGCACAGGTACTGTCTGGTGTGCAGGTGCATACCCTGTCAAAGACACAGACTTTAGATTACTTCAGTGCAGCATTTAACAGACAAATAAGAAAAACACACCTGGAAGGTTTTATGCACTGACTGTACATTATGCTTATCAGTGTTCATGCCAGTCTTCAATACATGCACATTTTAGCAGTCATGTCAGTCTTCAAAACAAACTGCAGAGGCAGAGAAACGCTACAGTTCTGCAGTTAATAACTTGCATCTTGCCATCGTGACAGATGATAGTTTTACACTGCTTCAAAAAAGGCACAATAACTACAACCCATAGCAGAGACCACGGATGGAGTAACTCTCCATACCACAAAGCACGGGCTGAATTGTAGAGACCTTGTGATGCCCATGAAGCATGATCGCTCTCTGAGCCTGCCTAGTTTTCTCCACAGGATAGGTAACACCAAACATGTGGAATGAGACAAGCTGCAGAAGCTGCAGTATCAGCAAAGCAACGACTTACTATCCATCTAAGTTTTGATCCTAGACCAGTTGTCGACCAAAACTTAGGGCCTGGTCTGCCCTGCCATGACATTTAGACTATAGGTTGCATTTCCTCACACTAGGGTAAGGCTTCCAATTGTGCTCCTCTACCTGAAGTCGCTGGTACAATGTGTGGTGTCGGGTTTGGTAAGCGTTGCTCATATTGCATTTGTTTTAGATAGTGCGGGGGATGCCTGATTTGTTATTAGTCTCTTTGCCACAAGCTATCATGAAACCAGGATGTATGTGGAGTGCTTCGATCATTT
Source organism: Cepaea nemoralis (assembly GCA_014155875.1). NCBI lineage: Eukaryota > Metazoa > Mollusca > Gastropoda > Stylommatophora > Helicidae > Cepaea > Cepaea nemoralis. Next base: position 240,931 of record JACEFZ010023227.1, on the reverse strand, counting down.
CTGAATATTATAATTTTTTAATTTGATAATTTGCAATCCTTGTGGTTTGATTTATGAAATAAGTATAATATCCTTACATTTCCACATGACAATAAGTAACTGAACAGTTAAGAATGTGTTTCAACTGAAATATGGCACAGAAATTAGAGCCAACTGAGAAATTACATTAAGGCATCTGGGCAGCAGTGGGCACACTGCTGTAATAGCTATGTTGTTAAGCTAGCAATGGCAGGAGTGCAGCTGATTCAGGGTCCGATGCTAGCACTTGCCTTTCACTATGCCAGGGAAATACCCCATGCGGCCAGACCTAAAAGAGTGCTAGCACTTTCCATACCCACAACAGATTCCTACTAAGGGATTTGTCTTGAGTTGTTTTATCTAGGCAGCTCGTGTACACAAATTCTGCACTCTCTCTCATGCAACTCTTAGTTATCAGCAATCTTTTATCTCTGAAGTCTCAAGCATTCATTTTCAGGTTGGCTGAGCTATGAAAAGGAGACTGATACTTGTTCCCAACACAGTACCAAAGTGCCATCACCACAGGAACTGTGTTGCTGAGCTCTCAATCCCCTCTGCATACACAGAAACCAGCAAGGTGTGCAAGATTAGAACTGAGATTTCACATCTGCACATTGTGATACAATCAGGCCATAGTGTAGCACAACATGTACTTGCTGCCTGGCAGAGATGAGGCCTAGGTTCTATTTTCTGCACAGGTTTCGGTTATTTCATTATCAACAGACTTCTACGGAGGTCAACATGGCTGAATGGATAAGAACATGCGTTCTTAAACATCCGGTGTGTTGATGCCGAGGTAAGGGGTTCAACCTCTAGACCGAACAGTTGGACTAAAATGTTGACGTCTCAACCTTGACTTTTTTTTTTGCATATTATTTACAGGACATCAGCATTCAACACCAGCATTTCTGCCGTTGTGATCTCTTGGCAAGTTTACGTTCAGTAGTTTGCCATTGCTTTCTGAAGGACCAGCACTGATACCGACGCAATGCCAAATCGCGCACAGCTGTGTTTCGAATGCGGGTATACAGGATTACGAACTGTGTCTCTAACTCCTTCACCATGGAGACCGGCCGTCCTTGACTTAGGGACGTAAATTCCAAGTACCTCAGAAGTCAGAGTGGGTTCACCTGATGGTGATATAACCCATACACAAAATTCAGTCCAGTGCTACTAGAATAGTTTGTATGGACTACGCTTGAGTTCAAAGTGAGCGGGTGCAACAACAAAGACTTCAAGCCAATGCCTAGAGGGAAGTGGAGCAATTTAAATAATTCAGCCGTAGAATGTTTGCCATTCAGAATTAATGCGTTAAAAAACAATGTAACTTACAACATCAAATTTAAGCTTTGTGACACAATGTTAACCATAATCTGTGCTAACATGTAATAGTGCATATATTTTTAGCCCATAGAGCATATAGTTTTAATTCATAGCAGGTGATCTAATGTTTAAATGACTGTAACAGTTAAATCTAGGCCTCCTCACAACTATAATGCTAGCAGTCCATGAAGGAGAATGTGGGAAGACAACACTGCATTGCTTCAAAGGAACAAAGTGGCTTACCTTAATGTGGGTGTTGAGGTTTCCTCTGAACGCAGAAGCGTAATCACAGTGAGGACATTTGTAGGGTTTACGTCCTGAGTGTACGGTACGCATATGAGAGCTCATGCCAGTCTTCAAAACAATCTGTGGAGGTGGAGACATTGTTCAGTTCTAAGGTTAATAAATCAACTATTACACCAGAAAAATCTCCAGAGTGTGGTATATTTATCTACATCTTTATGGATGACGGTTTCAGGTCCACATTTATCACTAAGCACAGGACATAGGAATGTGAGATGTATTTTGAAGTTTTCAATCTAGAGCCAAATGTCTTGCTTGGACTGGGTTGAGTTTCTATTTGTGTAGTACACCCTCAATAGAATCTATCTAGGTCGCAGAAGTCGGATATATCGGCCAAACGGCGCAAGAACGCAGCTCTGCTGTAAACAGGCACAACGCAATCATGTCCAAAAAAAACTCTGGATGAACGCAGAAGAAGAATCTATCTACGTCATTCTTAGTCTGCTGCTAGTTCTATCACCACAGCCTGAACAGTATTAAGAACCTATGGCACAGCACCAATTGTGTTAGTTAGTTGGTTAGTTAGTCAGTCGCGGTTCCAACTTCACAGCAACGGGTCGTCCCGATTATGCTCCGTTCCTGTGCCTGTGAATATCACACAAAACGCTCCTCACTGCCCAATAGGGAAAAGTGGAACAGACAGGAGTCTTGACAAACCAACTGCCCGCACAGATACACTGTGCATAATGCCGCCGCCAGAATGCCAACACAAAAGTCATCCATGAAAAATACAGTTTATCGTTGATGGAATCAGAAGTCACCAGAAGACTTCATTGACCCAGATTTTATCCCACAATGCTCAGTCTCTTTCCATAGGGCGACCCGCCGAAAGCGCTGCACAAAGCACGAGCTCCAGTCTCCTGAACAATTGCACTCGTGAACTGAAAAGGGAAAACAGTCAATTCAGTGACAGCCGGCCATTATTCCGAACATGCAGTTCACTGTGCAAACAACAGCAGACTGATGTAAAAGCATTCCACACGAAATTCACAGCTTAGTGTCACACCACACACTCACTCAGTAGCAGGGCGAGGGAACCATGTACTACCAGTCCGACATGAGGAAATTGCGAATGCAAACCGTAGCCACAGCATAAACACGTCTGATGACTTAACGGTTCAATTCCTAACCGCCATGTTGGGGACCAATTGTGTCTTTCTCTTAAGCCACTAAGCATTGTATTGAAGTTCCAGCGCCCATGACTACCACCTTTCCTCGTATATCTTCCATAAATCATGAGCAGTATGTTTCTAGGATCAAGTAAAAGTAAATTCCCTACCGGTTTGCTAGACCTGTCATAGAATCTCTACCTATTGAACCCTTTTATATTTGGTACTACCACCATGTCACACTTGCGGGCAGACTCCTCGTTACGACTTACAGTAATCTTGTCTGATCTGAGGTTGGATATATAAAACAAAAGTAGGCACACGCATACCTGTTCTGCTTTAACTGGGCGCCACCATGAGCTTATTTTCTCTCACTGTCCCGCAACCTCCAGTACACCACGACTCAATGATATCTTATCAATCTAAGTCCATCACAGCGGCTGGCGGCATCGGTTATACAAGATATAAAAATTTTCCCTCGCCTGTGTCTCCAGTGCCCGGAAAACAAGAGTTGTTGCGAGCACCGAGACTCACAAGATGATGGATGGTGCAGCATGCACTTGAAGTGCATCCCAGAGATTCATGAAAACCAAAAGCACCACCACGTCCTCCAACAACATTCTAGCGACCGTCTCATAATTCCAGAACAAGACATGGTCAAGAGAGGTGGACACCTTCTGTGCAGAAAACTGCTGCCATAAAGTAAAAATTTTGAGAACATGCATCTATCCAGTGGCAGCATACAGGGCAATCACTCACGACCATTGGGGCTTTTGAGCTGAAACGCTACAGAAACATTCTAACAACATTGTGGACCAAGAAGAATAACAATACTGACAATACACAAGATCTGAACTGGCCCACAAACAGTGTCATGTCTCAGGAACTGAAATACTCTGGACACATTCAATGTGACAGTGGTGTAGAGAGAACAGCTGGAAGACCTGGTTGCTGGGAGAAGGGCAGGGGTGGAACAGCACGAAGATGGACATTGAAGTGACCTGGGGCATGAATCTCTTTCCTGGCTGGGTGACGTTCGGCAATGGACCTGCTACATCTGGATGACACATCATCAAGTCTAAACGACAATGCATTTTTTGTTCACCTTATCTGCACAATGAATCCACATGGATTCATGCAATTTTAACCACTTTATGAATCAACTATTGGAATCAAGTCTTATATTAATTTCAATTAGCTAAGAAAATATCTTCAAATGTGATGTAGCTCTTATTTGAAACATGAAATGCATTTCAACAGTTATAATAACTTTTAGTGTGACAGTATATGAAGGAGTGCCTTGGCTGACCTGACCAAACAGGTGTGAGCCTAACATGATCCAGTGCTCAGGTGTTCTAATACATGCTACATGCCATTCTGCTTAGTGTTGCTTATCAAATCCCATGGGAATTTAATTTAAAACACACACCCCCAAGCACAGTGATATCTTTTTTATTTCTTTTGTTTATCAAATCTCATGGGAATTTAATTTAAAATACACACCCCAAGCACAGTGATATCTTTTTTATTTCTGTTGACCCGATGCAATTTCCCATACGCTAACACTGTAACCTCCTGTGAGGTCGTAAAAGGTGACTAAAGACGGTTTGGGGTGAGACTGACTACTACACACCAAAGACAAAAATCTACCAACATCCAACTGACCATGAACTAGCCTACAAAGGGCTTGTCATATATGGTGCCTATACTATACTATACTATACTATAAGTCTTAAAGGCAGAAAAAGAAGAAGGAGGAAGAGAGAGAGGTAGAAGGAAAGAGGAAGCAGAGGTAGAGGGAAGAAAATACAAAGAAAAGAAAGAGAAGGGCTGATAAGCAAAGAGCATAAAAGACAGACTAGCCAAATTATCAAAATACACTACTCCTATTTCATAGCTCTGAACACAAGCAACAAACAATATGAACCTGGTCGGCACGACGACTAACCTTTGAGCAAATAGGACAGGGCACCTGCATGCGGTTCTGTTGATGGAGTTCCATGTGTCGCTTCATGTTTTTCGTCACTTTGCCACAGTCTGCACAAGTGTCGCCAGATTCCTCTATGCCTATATTTGAGACCTGAACAGAGCAGCAACATTCTCTGATTATTGATATTTCTGTGAAATCTAGAACAACCCATTCTCTTGTACTGTGGCTGCTTTATCATCATGATCATCATGTGCCATGCCGATTAGCGTGGGAGGTCATGTATTGCCATCTCACATGATTACCAGTCGTGGATCAGCTCTATGTTCTTGCCTCAACCATACCATGTGGCTAAGCCATCCAGGTATTTACTTCTCTGCCCTCCTCTTGTTCTTTTCCCCTCAATCTTGTCAGTTGTCACAAGTTCCTCAATTTATTTCTTCTCATAACGTGTCCAAAATATTGTGACTGTTGACATCTAATTTCTCTAATCAGTTTACGGTTTTCATTTGTTTCTTGTAAGACTTGGTATATTTTATGTTTATCCATGGTATTCTTTGCATTTTCCTCAGAAACCACATTTCCACATTCATTAGATTTTCAGTTTGCTCATTGTCCATGTTTTGCATCCATACAAAAGTACAGGTTCTATGTAGCAATTCAACTCTTTTTCTCACCGCAACTGACATTTTATTGGTCAGTATGTTTTCTATCTTGCAAAAGGCTACCTTCGCCATTTCGATTCTTGTTCTAATCTCTTCAAGGCATCTCTCATCAGATGTTTCATGGGTTTTACGGCTGCTTTATGGGTTTCACTTCTGACATGCCTGACTGAACATTCAATGTCTGGCAAACTCGACTAATTTATTGTTCAGCATTGACTATAAAATGTAATATTTCTGTAGTATATTGTATTACAGGTTAAAAAACTATATCATGATATACTATAATAGGAAGTGTGATAGAACAGTGGTTATCATGCTTGCCTACCATCCTAGTTATCATGTGTTCAAATCTGAATGAAGGCAGATTTTGAAATCTGACCTTGTCTCTTAGCCTAAAATGTGCACCAGGAAATGTCTGGGAAGTAGAGGCTGCCAGCGGGAAACTGACCACATCACCCATCGAGTGCCAATGTTTCTATACAAACATATACAGGCACCATATGCCAGATAAGCCTTGAGGCATGTAAAAAGTGTCCTTTACTTGAGATGTACTGTACACAGTACTGGTTCCAACTATGAAGTTCCACATGTAGGCATTTGTGTTATATCCTTACTGCATTTCAGAAAGAAAGTTGCATATCCTTTACAAGACGTAGAAGTCAACTCCAGCCTTTTTGGGCTGTTTGTGATTCCTGGGCAAGTTTATGATCAGCAGTTTGCCATTGCTTTCTGAATGACCAGCACTCATACCATTAACAGGTCTAGCAAGTCATAATTCAATTCAAATATATCAGTCACTTTATAAATCAAGTGCCATCTCCACAATAAAGGTTAGCTGAAAAGATATCTCCAAAACGTCTTATCTCTTGCTTTGATTGTGCATTTTGACAGACTGGCATACATCCATTTCTTAGATGCTATCCATCTAATTATATCATTACCTACTTATCATCACCTAGCTTTCTTCTTCTGGCCTTTATCTCCCACAGTTCCCACCATTACCTTCCTATATTATACATCTATTTCTAATTCTCTTATCCGTGTTTCTAGACCACCCTCTTTTGATTCGCTGGAATCTGTCTATTTATCTCCTTAAGCCCCACATTAGTGTCTCTGTCACACCATTTTAATCAACTTATTTTGCGATTTCATTGTTTACCCATTCTCTATGTGTCTGATCCACATAGCACCTTAGATTTGGTTCCCGAGAGTACGATGTTTATAACAATGCCACATCGCTCAATGAGACAAAAATACTTGATTTCTGACTTTTTGTATTTCTTCCATATGCTTTTTCATTACTTGCAACCTGCATATCCACATTTCTCTGGTATTGTAAGAAAGTACAACTACAATAGTCAAGCATACTAACACTTTTAAGATAGGCATCTGCGCATTGCCTGCTCAGTGGTGAAGAAGTAACTGACCCCAGTCCATAATCCCGCATGCCCACATTCGAAACACAGATGTGGGCAATTTGGCAGCAAACCACCAAGTTGGTTTTTATGAAATAGTATGGGTGCCAGTCGTTCAGAAAGCAATGGCAAACTACTGAACGTAAATTTGCCCAGCAATCATAAACAGCCAAAAAATGCTGGGGTTGACTGCTACATCCTGTAAAGAACATGCAACTTACTTTTAAATAATCTGCATATTACTGATCCAACAATCTTCATTAGCAGTAATGTCTTTTAAAATAGCATTGCATATATATGTATATATATACACACATATATATATATATACACACACACATATATATATATATATATATATATATATATATATATATATATATATATATATATATATATATATATATATATATATATATATATATATATAATAACCCAGAGCTAGCAACAGACTACATGATGGCAAATCTGAAAATGGAAGAAACAAAACAGACACGAGTGCCCTGAAAAAGAAGGCCCAGAAATGAAATGCTAACTGAACTGAGCACTAATGCCAAAAAACTACTTGCAGTCCGAAATTACCGCTGGTAAACGAAGAGTTCAAATAAAGCTTTCCTACCTTCATAATCCTTTCTCTCCATTTGGCATTCCTCATCTCCTCTTCATAATTGTGCTCATCTTTGTGCTTGCCTTTGATGTGCTTCACAAGGCCTATAAAAGCTTTCTCACAGAAGGGGCATTTCAAAGCTTCTTCTGTGTTGCGCCTGATTGATTTCCGCCGCGGTTCACCATCCTCAAACAAACCATAATCCTCATCAGTCTTTCTTCGGCGGTGTTGGAACATATCATCTTCATATTCATCAAAATCCATAGGATCGATCCCCGCGTCCTGGTTCAGCGGACCAAATTTCTTCCGTTTCAGGCGAGGGTCCGTCTGCGTCTGCACAGAACGTCGTGTGGCTGTTTCAAAGATGGTTTCCACTTCGACAAAATCATCAAAATTTGGAGTTTGAGTGGAAATACAGTGGTCGGCTGCGGAATTATCCATTACTCCACCAACCTCTTCTATCTGACTGACATCCATGTTACCTGCATAATGATCACCTGAAAAACAAGAAGACAATCATCCTTATATGGTCATATTATCAGAAATGTTTGTAGTTTAGAGGTGGTTAATGCAGTTTCACAATTCTGACATACTGGGTTCTAAGTTGGCCGCAGGCGATTTGGAAGAAGACTGCTTTGTGTTGATTTTCATAATGATATGGGCATCAGTCATTCAGAAAGCAAAGGTGAATTTTTTAAATTTTTTTTGTGTGGGTGTGTCCTATTTAAAGGACATAGCTGTCAACACCAGCATTTTACTTTTTTATTTCTTCTTCTTCTGCGTTCATCCGGAGTTTTTTTTTCCGGATGTGATTGCGTTGTGCCTGTTTACAGCAGAGCTGCATTCTTGCGCCATTAGGCCGAAACATTCGACTTCTGTGGGCATTTGTTGACCGGGTTAGCCTTCCCGGGGCTTTTTTATTTCAATAGTGAAATACTGGATGTAAAATTGCATTGAAAGTCACAAACAGCCAAAACGTACTCAGGTTTGTTGCAACACCCTGTAAAAAAATATGCAACTTTCTAGACACCTAGTCAGATGTGGAGAAGCATAGAGACATATGTGGCAAAGCATAGAGACAGATGTGGAGAAGCATAGAGACAGATGTGGAGAAATATAGAGACATATGTGGAGAAGCATAGAGACAGATGTGGAGAAGTATAGAGACATGTGGAGAAGCATAGAGACAGATGTGGAGAAGTATAGAGACATGTGGAGAAGTATAGAGACAGATGTGGAGAAATATAGACATATGTGGAGAAGCATAGAGACAGATGTGGAGAAATATAGAGACATATGTGGAGAAGCATAGAGACAGATGTGGAGAAGTATAGAGACAGATGTGTAGAAGCATAGAGACAGATGTGGAGAAGTATAGAGACATGCGGAGAAGCATAGAGACAGATGTGGAGAAGTATAGAGACATGCGGAGAAGCATAGAGACAGATGTGGAGAAGCAGAGACAGATGTGGAGAAGTATAGAGTCAGATGTGGAGAAGTTTAGAGACAGATGTGTAGAAGCATAGAGACAGATGTGGAGAAGTATAGAGACAGATGTGGAGAAGCATAGAGACAGATGTGGAGAAGCATAGAGACAGATGTGGAGAAGCATAGAGACAGATGTGGAGAAGCATAGAGACAGATGTGGAGAAGTATAGAGACAGATGTGGAGAAGTATAGAGACAGATGTGGAGAAGTATAGAGACAGATGTGGAGAAGCATAGAGACAGATGTGGAGAAGTATAGAGACAGATGTGGAGAAGCATAGAGACAGATGTGGAGAAGCATAGACAGATGTGGAGAAGTATAGAGACAGATGTGGAGAAGCATAAAGACAGATCGTACAAACCATACACTTGCCTGTCTTGGGAAATAAAAGTGGCATGTGTGATACTGACATCATTCGAGTGCCTAATGGTCTGTACAAATATACCCATTACACTGAAGGCAGTGTCAAAGGGCCCAGAAAAGAAATGATCACCCATGCCAGTCGACAAGGCACCTGATGTACAATTAAATTATACACAATACTTTGGAATCGAGCTTTCCTTTGGTTGTGTAACAAATATAATTACGAAACATCCACAACTGACCTGATCCCTGAGAAGCTGTTACCATGTGTCCGATGTCCATCAAGTCCTCATTATCTTCAGGTTCCTGCTTGACATTGCCCAGAGCCATGGGGACAACAACAATCTGAACAAATGAAAGATCATTGATTCATAAATATAGCCAGGGGGACAACAACAATCTGAACAAATAAAAGATCAGTGATTCATAAACATAGCCAGGGGGACAACAACAATCTGAACAAATAAAAGATCAGTGATTCATAAACATAGCCAGGGGGACAACAACAATCTGAACAAATAAAAGATCAGTGATTCAAGAACAATGCCTGCAAACAACTGTCACAAACAATATGTTGCACGATTTATTGCCTTATATATATAGAGATGTCAGATTTTAAAAATCTACATTTATTCATGTACAAAATTCTACGTTTATTCAAATAGTCTTATCTTCTTCTGGAACATCGCCATAACTCTCAAAATTCCCGAATTCTGGCCTGAATTTCTTGCGAATCCATTTCCCAGAAAACCATTGGTCCTAGTCTCTCATGTCCAGTTTCTTCTTTCGTTTGCTTCTCATGTCCAGCAATAAAGCTTTCCTCAAATGAGCATTTCTTGTCCACATAGCCTGCTCATAGTGCATAGGTAACTATTTCACATGAGTGACGAGTGAGTCATGAACCACATCCGTTCATTATTAAGTGAGCATCATTGGCGTCCGTACTCAGACTGGCCATTCAGCAACAAGTCTCTCATTATAGATGACGATCTTAACTAGGGCTTATTTTAGGGGTTGGCCTTATATTAAAAGTAACCTGAAAAATCATGATAGGGCTTATTATCAGGGTAGGTTTTATTTTCAAGGAAACATGGTAATACTGTGTAACATTATGAGCAACTGCAATCTGTCATTCATGTCACAAGAGGCAATTAAGGAGGGTTGGACTTGGGGCCAACTTCTCCATCCCACAAACTATAGTTGCAAAATCCAACCAACTATGAACAAATCTAAAGAGGAAAAATGAGCACCCAAGTTAACCAAAGGAAAGGTGGCAACTTCTAGAAGAGGAGAAGTAGTAAAAATAACATAATTCAGGAGCCAGCCCCTTTTTCTCAGGAGCCAGCATTATTTTTTTGGGGGGGTTGCATATAAAGGCTAAGACAAGTATTGAAAATTCAGATGTCAGGTAAAAATGTCCAGGCTGCCATCTTGTATTTGTCATGTCCCGTGCCCCCCCCCCCCCCCCCACCCCAAGAGGTATGATGTGATGTGGAGAAAGCCACAAGGAGTCTAGATCACAGATATACTTTCTTTCATCTACAGAAATGTTCAGAATTGGCACCTAGAACTTTAGAACTTTGTATGAATTTGGAAGACAGCAGGCGGTGGCAGGAGATTGTTTTTGCACTCGCTTGCTTTGAACGGAATCGCAGTCTATATACACTACTTCTAGTAGTATGGGACTTAAATTTTGTGTGTGGATTTCCTCTCGCTATTTCCTGTGTCCCCTACCATCAGGCGAACCCACTCAGAATTCACAGGTACTTGTAATTTGCGCCCCCCAAGTCGACATTTTAGTCCAACTGTCTGGTCATAGGGTTTAAGCGCGTGTATTGTTATCCATTCAGCCATGGTGACCTCCATGGGAGGCGATGAAATGAATAATGTGAGGAGGACATAGATGAAGCTGCATGAGATAGCAACAGACAAGATGGCTTGGAGTGTGCTCAGTACGGCAGGGTACAGCATCACGATTCTGTTCCTCCTTCATGAGTCCAGTAACACATGGACGGAAGTCACCTGAGCCACCTACTATGACATGCATGGTAGATTATAGTATTACTATTCTTTGCGAAAGTGACCTTTTGCAACATGGAAAACATACTGAACAATAAAAAGATGTCAATTACAACGAGAAAAAGAGTGTTGAAGTGCTACATAGAACCTGTACTTTTGTATGGATGCAAAACATGGACTATGAGTACACAAGCTGAAAAGCATCTAATGACAGTGGAAATGTGGTTTCTGAGAAAAATGCAAAAAATACCATGAACGGACATAACAATCAATGAGCCTACAAGAAGCAAATGAAAACCGCAAACTGATAAGAGAAATTAGACGTAGATTCAAAATTTCTTGAGCACGTTATCAGAAGAAATAAACTAGAGAACTTGTAAGATTATGGGGAAAAGAACAAGAGGAAGGCAGAGAAGTAAATATCTGGATGACTTGACAATGTGGCATGGTCAAGACAAAAACACAGAGCTGATCCATGATGGTGAGCGTGTGAGATGGCGAAACATGACCGTCCACGCTTACCAGCATAGCACATGATGATGGTTATAACTTGCTTCCCTTAAGATCCTGGTAACACACTAGGGGCATAAACTTATTCTCTGGACATTAACTTCATGGTCTCACTTTGCCTTCCACATACACATAAGAAACTTTCATGTTAAATATTCTATGGCCTTTATAAACAATGAATTTATGCAAGGTAAATTCTGTCCATTAATGAAATAATAGGCATCAACTTGGATACTAAATAAGGTATTTGATCACAAGATTACCTCTGACTGTGACCTTGGACGTCTGCGCTCTGAATACACAATCTGCCTTGTCTTTTTTCTTTCACCTCCATGTGGTACATATTCCTCATCATCTTCTTCTTCCATTTCATCATAATATATTTCCTCATCATCATCTTCTTCTTCTTCTTCTTCCTCCTCCTGCTCATTTTCTTGTACAATCTTCTGTTTTCCTTTACTGGCATGTGATTCTTCTAGTACAATGGCTGATTTAGGAGGACGACCTCTTCGCCTGGTTTGTAAAATGGGTTCTTCTACTGCATCTTCGTCATTGCTCTCATCTGTGTCTACCTCTTCATCTGTTTCTGGTTCATGCTGAGCATTTCTACTTCTGCCTTTCTTAACATTTGACTCTGCCACAGGGGTGACGGACTTTGGAGGACGACCTCTTCGTACTGGTGACGTTAAAGGGCTTTTTACTTCTTTAGTTTGTCTTTTCTTTCCACTTTCCTTCTTTGGGCTTCTTGCAATATCCTCCTTAGGTGCTTTGCCAACAGAACGAGCTGTAGCATTAACGCTTAGCTGAGCAGATTGTCTCTTTGTCCTCTTATCACGGTCTTCGTCAAGATCTTCAGTTTCTATCTTTCTTGGCCTTCCCCTCGCAACTTCTGCATTTGCCTCCTCTTTTATATTGGAAGCTCTTTTGGCAGGACTAGAAATTTCATTTCCTTTTCTCTTTGCATTAGAAGTTTTTAACTCTTCTGCATCACCTTTACGTTTCCGTTTTTCTTCTACGGCGGCAGTTTTAGATTTATCTGTTTTGTTTTGTACTGGCGATTCTTCTCTGTACCTCTGTGGCGGCTTTGCTCTTCTAGCCCCCACAATTCTCTCTTTTGTCTCTTCCTCAGCTGATTCATCCTCACTAGTGGCAATTTTAGCTGCAGCTCTAGGCAATCGATTTCTTGAAGATATAACTTCCTTTTTCATAATGTCTTTCGAAGAATCCCTGCCCCTTTTTGGAGATGATGCAATTCCATTGACCGCAGTCGTGGTATCTTTGGACATTGGTGTTCTCCCTCTCCGTCGTGTTGAAACTGGAAGGATATCTTCATCTGATTTGTCCACTGTTTCTGTCTCACCCTCACTGTTCTCTTTCTCAAGCACTTCGTCAAACCCAAAAGACATTTCAGCAGCTTTCCGCGCTGCTGCCAATTTCTCAGGTGATCTTATGGGCCTCTTAGCTCTAGCTGCTGCAGTAACTTCTACGTCCTCCTCTTCTTCTTCCACTTCTCCTTTTAAAGTCTGATCTTCGTGAACAAATCCAGGTAACTGCATTATATCCGGAACATCCGACGTTAAACCTCTGTTATCTGCATCTTTCTCAATGTTCTTAACCACAAATTCCTGTGATAACAGCTCACTTTTAGGATTTCTTTCTTCAAAAATCTCCTCTTCCTCCTCATATTCCTGATCTTCAACATTTATAATCCTAGACTCTCCTTCACGGCCACAAGACAGAACCTGCAATAGGAAATAAGAAGCATCCTGTAAGATTGAATAGATAAACAGATTATCTCATAATATCTGCTAGTCTCATAATTATAGTATTTTTTTCTTGTCTTTTTATCACAGAATCTTTTTTTCCCTCAATATCATACTATCGTCTTCTTGTCTTATTATCACATCTTCTTTTATCTCAATATCATACTATAGTCTTCTTGTCTTATTATCACATCTTCTTTTATCTCAATATCACTCTATCGTCTTGTCTTATTATCACATCATCTTTTTTGTCTCAATATCATACTATCTTCTTACTGTCTCAGTATCATAATCTATATTTATCTACTAATAATGATCTTCCTAAATCATATTATCTTTTTCTTGTTTTATAATCGTAGCATCTTCTTGTCTCCCATTATCAAGGGTGTTTGTGGATTTATTTAAAAATGACTGGTGTTTTAATTAAATTCATTAAAAAATTAAAAACAAACATAGGGTTTTGAAATTTTCAGAGCACCATTATGAATGGTTGCTACACATTAAAAAAAGTATATTTTATGCAAATGTGTCACATGATCGTGGTGGCCATCTTGAATTTGTTTGGCTATTTATAAAAATTTCAGAAGATGTTTTAAAACCATCTTTTCCTAGTTTTTAGTGAATTTGTTCAATGTCAATAAAATGTTAGGGACATGGTTGGCGATTAATAAAATAAGCTCAAAGGAGTACTTATTTAACCATTGACCAAATATTTCAACATTAAAGGCTAAAAAAAAAAATTGAATAAAGTGAAAAAAAAAGTTTTTAAATTTCTACAGAGTATTGTGTTTATTTCTTCGGTGTATTGTGTTTATGTGACGTGTTATAATGAGTATTCGTGAATTCTTGGTTAGTCAGTCAGTCATAAAAACTCTGCCGCAGAGCAAACACGGCAGGGGGCTTCCAATCGTCAGAAGTGTACCCCCTTCCCCAAGTATTTCAGACCTTTAACACTCTTAATACTCTCTGGGGGCGGTACCGTCCAGGTCATGACTCCGGGCATCTTTCCTCTGCCGTTGAGACTTTTGGTCACATTCGTTATCCCTGTTGCTACGCTTGTCATTTCACTGTTACCATGTCCACTCTCAAGCCCTCCCTCCCTCGATGAGGAGAGCCCGTGCAGCTTGTGCTTGCCCCTTAGCATGTGTGGTCGTGGGAAGCCAGCTTCATCCACCGCCACAGCCTCTGTCGCCTCCATTGCCATGTTTCTTGTGCCTCGTTCACGGCGCTGCATTCTACTAGGAAGCCAGTTCTTCCTTTCCGTTTCTGGACCCACCTCTTGGTCTCTGCAGCTGACTGAGTGCGGCCTATGGCCGATTATCGCTATGTTATGGAAGTTGGTCTTCGGCCGATATTTACATGGTTTGACTGCATTCAGATTCACCACTCATGCTCGGAGGAAAGACTAAAGAGCTGACACAAGATGTTGCAAGTTCGTGGTCTTGGTTGAGAGATTGTTAGTACTGCAGTTACCGCTTCTAACCATACTAGTTTTGAGACTCATCCCACACTAGGTTCCGACAATTCCATAGCCAGCATGAGGCCTTTTCGGCTGCCTCACAGTTGCTTCTGGGCCCGAGTTATTGCTTATCCCTTAATGCCCATTCACTTCAGCACATCAAACACAGAATGGGGGACTAGACTTCTGGCGCCTACCTCAATGGCGAATAACCTGACGATATACTCCTCCAGCTTAAGACGTGCGACCATGTCCTCATACTTCTTCAGCTTGTACAGATACTGCTCCTCAATACTGGAATCAGCGTTAGCTGCTTGGCTGATGAGGAGCTAAGTACAATGTTAGGTTGCAAGCCAAACTTTCGGATCACCTCAGGGTATTTGCCCCGGCCCTTTAGATCTATGGTCAGTTCCAAGTCCCGCGCACCATCGAAAATGGTCGCAAGCTGCAAGTCGTCAGTTCTGCCTTCGCCGTGCCCGGCTTGGACGAAAGAATTCTCCATCGGCCTTTGCCCCTCTTTGTCCACCTTCATTCTAGCTACATCCACTATGGCAGCCAACTCAGTAAAGACTTTGTAATGCCGCCATGTGAATCGGCCCTGGGTCAGGACGACCTTACATGCAGACAATATTTGTTCCGCTGTCTGCACAGCTTGGACTTTTGTACAGAGGGGACAGAACGGGTCGGTAGTTTTCCCCCCACTTGACCAAGTTGGCAGCTGATGGCAAGACATCGTAGAGGGATTGGATGACGAAACTCAAGTGCAGTGGTGCCATGCACCAGATCTCATTCCAGGTAAGAGATGTCTGCACTACCGCTTCCCATGACATCCACTGGGCCTGCTGCGCCTGTTGGGCAGCCTTTCGCACTCTTTTGCCATCTTCCCCCTTGCAGATCTCCTTAACCACTAGGTCCCTGCGTTCTTTGGTCGTCGCCGTGGACCATATCGTATCATTGCTTTGGAAGCCAAACCCTTTCCTGTCCGACTGGGTGTGGCCTATGACCTCATTCAGCTGGAGTGTTGCCTGGGCTTCTTCGACAGTGCTGATGACTTTCCACTTCCTTCCCGTTCTCAGAGCGGGAACTGAGGCACAGACCGTTACATCTGGAGACTCATGCAGCATCATCGCGAGTCTGGAATTTCCGGCTTTGAACTCTTCCATGAGGGACAGGAATGGGAGGACGAGCTTACTCTGTTTGCAATACAATGCGACAGTCATGAGGCATGTTGGTACTCCAAGCCACTTTCTTATATACCTGCTTACCTTCCCTTCATAGTTATAAAAGTACCTCTAGTTGAAGTCTGAGCTACTTCCTTCATTAACTGGGGTTGAAGTTGTAGCTGTAGACCTCTGCAAGAGTCTTTGTCTGGAACAGTTGATAATCCTCAACCATGTGGTATAGCTTGTAGTCTTACACACTATAGTCTGGTTTGTACCTTGACTTCATATTTTTCAATAAAATGGTGCTCACTAAGCCGTTATGTCGTGACTTGTGGCCTTGAAAGTGTTACACTGCGCCGAAGAATAGTAGGTCCATTAAGAACAAGACTGACATCCTGCCTGAACCTCTTTGCAGTGATCTTATTTGTAGAGTTGGCAGTGTTGTAGCTCATATGCCCATTGACCAGAGCAGTTTCAACTAAACAATGATATAAAGGCAGGTACTTCTTCTTCTTCTTCGTTCATCCGGATTTTTTTTTCCGGATGTGATTGCATTGTGCCTGTTTACAGCAGAGCTGCGTTCTTGCGCCATTAGGCCGACACATCCGACTTCTGCAGGCATTTGTTGACCGGGTTAACCTTCCCGGAAGGCAGGTACTATTTATTGGATCTATGTGGGTAGGGGTTGCTTGCACTCAGTTGGCCGAAGTGGTCGAGACCGCCCACTTTTGTTGTATTTTTCTGCAAGCACTGACTTGCTTATTACTCTGCCCTCAGGAATTCCCCTTTTCCTAACTGTCTTGTCCACAACATCATTAGAGTGAACCATAGATATAAGTACTTGGCATTTCCTGTGTACTGAGAGAGGCGATTTTCACCATACCTGTTTACTTCACGCGTGATCAGATCTATGGCAGTGTCAGGGGGGAAAAGTTTGAAAACATCAATGGGCATAATAAACCCAGTTGTGTCTGACAAAACAGCCTGTTGTTCTATGTACGAAAAGAGGAAGATTGTCAAGCTCATTAAGTTCATTTTGAGGAGCCTTTCTCCATTTCCAAACAGCATTTTCAGCTGTAGAAATGTTCTGGTCTCTTGTGCTACGCCCACTTCTTTCTGCAGATGTATCTTCATCACCTCCAAAATCAATTCCAACATCACCATCACTACTTTCAGTCGCGATATCATTCACTTGTGCATCTGTACTTAGCCAGGAATCATCGCTTTCAGCTCCAAGTATGCTGGCAGAGTCAGAATCCTCTATACTACCAGTCTGGTTTGCATCATCAGAGATGATGAAATTGCTAAATATTCAGTTGCGACAAAAATCAACAGAATTTCAGTAAAAATACGCTCGCAGCGGCTCTAAACAATATTTAGGACGCAGCCATACTGTATTAATAAAAACAACTGAATGAAGCCGGATATGGTGGCTATAGGTAAGGCCATTTGTTTGAAATCTGCATGTCTCTAATTCGACGATTGTCAAAGTTGGCCACCAAGGCATATAACCGGAAATTTGACGATCGCTGAAGTTGGTCAGCAAAGTGTTAAATAAAATCAGCTTTATTTTAGTGCCAGGCCATGCGGATGTAAGAGGAAAAAAACAATATGATAGGCTCTCAGTTTGGGGGCTAAGGTGGAAAACAGACAAGCAAAGACAGTTTAGATATACTAAATGCCCTCTGAGAGGCAGAGCGATAAAATGAATCAAGCGCTGACTGTGAATCTGCAAACTTTACCAGAATGCAAAAACAAGAAAAAAGGGGTGAGGCTAGACAAAACGCTATGATGGGAGCCAAGAAGAATAACCAACCCACACAGAACTGATGTCGTCAGCCACTATATGCTGAGGGAGATACTGAAAAGGAGATGTGAGCATTTATGGACTGAATAGTTCGATGTACAGTGACAATAATTTGACAATTAGCTAACTTGTCTAAAAATCACAGTATCCTTTTCTGGTCTAATGATCTTAGTATCAATTACATGTCTACTAATAATCATGGTATATTTTTCTTGTCTAATGATCTTAGTATCAACTCCATCTATCCATCATGTGCCATGCCGATAAGCGTGGGCGGTCATGACTCGCTATTTCACTCGATCACCAGAGTCATGGATCAGCTCAGTGTTCCTGTCTTGACCAAGCAACATGGTCAAGCCATCCAGGTATTAACTTCTTTGTCTTCCCCTTGATCTTGCCAGTTGTCACACAGTTCTCCAATTTATTTCTTCTCATAACGTGACCACAAAATTTTAACTGTCTACATCTAATATCTCTAATCAATTTATGATTTTCATTTGTTTCTTGTAGTACTTAGTCATTGGTTTTTCTGTCTGTCCAAGGTATTCTTGGCATTTTCCTCAGAAACCACATTTCCACAATCATCAGATGTTTTTCAGCCTCTTTGCTCATTGTCCACGCTTCACATCTACACAAAATTACAGGCTCTATGTAGCACCTCAACACTCTTTTTCACGTTTCAATTGACATCTTTTTGTTGGTCAGAATGTTTTTCATCTTGCTAAAGCCTACTTTCGCCATGGCGATTCTTGTTCTAATCTCTTCAAGGCATCTCCCATCAGATGTTATGACTGTTCCGAGATAATTGTACCTATTCACTTGTTGAAGAATATTCTCATTTACTTGTATATTATATTGTGATATTTTGTTCTTCCGAGTGACGGCCATAATCTGTGTCTTTTTACAATTTAATTCTAACCCTAGCCACTATATGCTGAGGGAGATACTGAAAAGGAGATCTGAGCACTTATGGAATGAATAATTAGATGTAGTGAGAATAATCTGACTGACTAACTTGTCTCAAAATCACTGTATCCTTTTTTTGTCCAATGATCTTAGTATCAATTAGATGTCTAATAATCATAGTATCCTCTTCTTGTCCTGACAGAAATGTACTTCTTCTTCTTCTTCTTCTTCAGCGTTCCGAGCCATTGAGGTTCTTTGCTGCAGATACAATCCGTCTCCATTCGTCTCTCTGGTGGACCTTCTCTTGCCAATCGTTGATTCCAAGTGCTTGTAGGTCTGTATATGTATTATCTCTCCACCGCCTTCTTGGTCTACCTCGGGGTCTACGGTCATTTATTTCCTGAGTGTAAGCGAGTTTTGTTTCCCTATTATCTTCCATTCTTTCTATATGCCCCAGCCATTGTAGTCTATTAGCCTTCATGATACCAGTGATTAGCAGGGACTTAAAATAGATGACAGAAAGGTACTTTTTTTTAAAATTTAAATATTGCATATCCCTTGCAGGAATTTGCAGTCAACACCAGCATCTTTCAGCTGCTGTTGATGTAGTAGGCAAGTTTTTACATTCAGTAGTTTGTCATTGCTTTCTGAACAACCGGCTCCCATAACACGTTATAAAGCAACGCGACACGGTCTGCTGCACAAATCGGTCAGCGGCTGCGTTCAAATTCCTGGTAAGCAGCTCATTAACCGCGTTCGCAAGCCTTTGGCCTAGGTTTCATACAATTCACATCCTTTGAATTTTAAATAGTACATTTCACTTAGTGAAAAGTTGCCCATTGAAAAGCAGAATAAGTAAGAATGTATAACCTATGTAATATGACACATGTAAGTATAACAACAGATATCACAAAGATGAAGATGGGAAGGATGAAATTAATACATCTGCTCTAAAGGCATGAATAAACAAACTAATCCAATATTAAAAACCATAAACTACAAATTAAAGTTTTACAAGATAATTTTGTATGGGTGTTCCCCCACTTTCTTAAGCGTAGTCCATATATGTGCTACTACTTCTAGATCACTGGACTTATTTTTACATGTGGGTTAGCTTTCCCTATTACCAGCGTCCCCCGCTATCAGGCTGTACTCACTCCGACTTCAGAGGTACTTGTAATTTACGTCCCCATGTCAAATACGAGAAGTCAACATGTTAGTCTAACTGAATGGTGTAGGGGTTAAACCTGCTACCTCAGCATCAGCACACCAGAAATGTAAAAGCAAGAACTCTTAACCATTCGGCCATGCAGACCCCCAGAAAATTATTTAATTTCAAGGAATTATTTTCACTACATAAATCTGCTGCTGATTTAATCATAAAACTAAACTAAAATTAATTATTTTCACTACATAATTTGTTTCTCTGCTGCTGATTTAATCATAAAACTAAACTAAAATCAATTATTTTCACTACATAATTTGTTTCTCTGCCGATGATTTAATCATATAACTAAACAGTGAAATCAATGTTTTCAACAAAGACATTTAGCACTTGCCTCTCCTGGTTGTAACTTTTCTGACTGGCCAGAATCCATGTCCAGGGGTACATCATTTGCCAGATCCATTTCTGGAAAACAGGAGAAATATATGCAAGTAATTACACATATTGCCTGTGTGTTACCAGGACCCACAGGGAAAGCGAAGAACAGACACATAATTATCTGTTACATCATTAATTTTTAATAACCACTCTATTAGTAACTACATGGTCAACTAGTTATTAATCCTCTTTTTCATAATTTCGTTACCTATGTCATCATAATCATCTTCTTTTTCGCTTTCAATTCCCCTCAGTTTACTTGATTTGCCTTCAGTTCCATTCACCTGTATACTATAATCCAACCAGTACTTTCATTGTTTCCTTTATCAACATGTTTTGACCAGTAATATAACACTCTCTAACAGGTACCAGATCTTGTAACAGTTAGTAGATGCGAGCAGTAAGACTGCTGGCAGAAAATTAAAAGCATTTGGAGCGACTCGTGTATGGAAGTCCTTGGAAAAGTTGTTAGTTGCATATCATTTACAGGAGGTTGCAGTCAAACCTAGCATACTTTGGCTGTTCATGATTTCTTGGCAAATTTACATTCAGTAGTTTGCCATTGTTTCTGAACAACAGGCACTCATACCATTTTATAAAAACCAACATAAGGCAGTCCGCTGCCAAATCGCCCGCAGCTGTGTTTCGAGCGTGGTATGCGGGATTACAAACTGCTTCGGTAACCCCTTCGCCACAGAGCCGGCCCTTAGAAAAGAGGAATGAAAATATAAAGCAAGGAATACACCCGAAACACTCAAGAAAGCAATTGTTTGGAAGTGTGCATGTTCTTTTGCAGAACACTGTCATCATTCCCAACCAGAGGTTGATTTTCTAGGCAAGTTTACGTTAAGCAGTTTGCCATTGAATTATAAACAGGAAGTCAACTCTGAAGTCCAGCGGACCAGTTTAGGGAACAAACTCCCTATCCCGCCATCAGCACACCAGAAGTTGTATGACCCACAACCACAGAGACTGCTTTGAAGTAACAGATAGGTTAAATAATTTGAGCAACGGGATGCAGAGGCTTTTACCTCGGGTCCTGTATGACATCACACTGATGTTGGACAACAGGATGTCTTCATCCGACATACAGGACTTCACACTGGAGATCACAGCCAGCGAACACAAGCAAGCAAGCAACTTTGAGCAACATATGACCAGACCAGGCCTAAATAATGCTCCTGATTTCCAGCCAGCAGAAGTTGAGCTAGATATCAACTGTGAGAGAAAATTTAAAGAAGAAACCAGAAAAGCTATCCAACTGTTCAAATATAGGAAAGCTGCTGGCCCTGATGATATCCCAGCACAAGCTAGTAAAGTCAACATAGAAACCTCAACTGTGCTCCTGCACAATTATCTAGCAAAGACCTAAGAAATAGCACACTAAACAGGATACTTAGTGAAGCTGCCTCAAAAAGGGTATGAAAATTATAGAGGAATAATCTTATTATGAACAATTAAGACACAAATAATAGATTGCATAATTTATTCCCTAGCGTATTTTGTTGCATAGCGTCTGGTAGATTCTGCAGAAATCACACAACAGATATATTCTCACAGTAATCTGCATTTTCTACCACGGTAATTTTAAACTATCATGTCCGTTTGTTTGCACAAAGTTGGCTTTTCTTTTGTAAATGAATGGCAATTACCTCTTTCACAGGCAACCATTTTGTGACTTAAACACACGTGAAACACACTGTCCCTATCAATCGCATTGACATGTTTCCAAAACATGGATGATGATGGAATTTTACAGTGTGTAGGAAATTTCCAGTGTGCAGGCTTTGCAAGGTTACCAGTCTTTGTTTATTATTCAATCAATCCAATTGGGGAAGTGTTCTACCACCCTATTATTCAGCTGCCTCTCTGTTATGCCGATGTAGTTAGATGGGTATATCATAAGCATGTAAATAATTTACTAAACTGATAAATGCAATTGGATTTGGCATACAGAGGGACAGTTTCTTTCATTGATGGGGTGGGGTTAGGTGTCGTTCTGTATCTAATAACTGGAGGGGAGGCTCTATTCGCAATGGAATTGCGAACAGAAAAAAATTATATTCGCAATAGAATTGCAAATAGAGAAAAATTATATTCGCAATTGAATTGCGGGAAGTAACAAACATGTCACAGCGTCTGCTCACTAGTCAATTTTAGTTTGGGCCATTAAGAAGTCTAAGAAGGTGGTTAATTTAAATAGGAATGTTCACTGTTGCGAGTTTAATTCTGCTGAATTCTCCGTATTTTTAATGAATCACCCTTTTTCTTACTTCTGTCCGTTCTTTTGGCATCCCGTTTTAGTTTTACATTACGTTAGTTCTGTTTAAATATCAAGAATAATTTTTCAGAACAGGTATCCCCAATACAAATAACGATCCCTACAAATAATTCTGTCCCCAGGCGAGTTCAAGAATTGTTAATTTTCATTTCTGTACACTTACTGTTACCAGGCATCCATGTTTGTTTACGTTACCGTCCTACTATTTATGTCCTGATATTATCGCAGCAGTGATGATTCTCTTAAATTTGACATTTTCTATGGCCTCCAGTAATATGCTTCGCCTCAGAGAGACATGATTAAGCAATTCAAACACCAGGCTTTCGACTGAATTAATAAATAAACAAGGATAAGGAAATGCTACGCATATAAAGTGCAGGAAAACCTGGTATATATGATTAGCAGGTGGAAAAGAGAGAGGAGAGAGATAGATAACGAAGATAGTGCGAGAGACAGAGATATATGTATTGAAAGACATTAAAGAGTGGTAAAGACAAGAAAGAGAGAGGTGGGAGATCGAGACGTAGAGAGAGAGAGAGAGAGAGAGAGAGAGAGGAGAGAGGAGAGAGAGAGGAGAGAGAGAGAGAGAGGAGAGAGAAGGAGAAGGACTCGTGTTCGGATGGCTAAGCGCCTTTCCCAAGACAACAAAAGTAGAGGACAGATAAGAACAGAAAGACAAGTGCGCAGGTTCTTGTGCAGCAAGATAAACAACACCTAATACACATAATCCGTAGAAAACATATGCCTAAAGCGAAATCATCAGACTAGCATTGGTGTCACCTCATTCCTGAAAATGAAAAAAAAAATGTTGCCTCCCCGGCGGGGAATCGATCCTCGAGCTCCCGTGTCCCACCCGGAGACAACAACCACTATGCTACTGAGGACACGATAATAAGTCAACAAAATACTGTAATATGGAAACACGCATAGGAATAATCACGTGACCTACTTACATTGCGAATATAATTTTTTTCTATTCGCAATTCCATTGCGAATAGTCACTCCGTAACTGGAGTTGCAGCACAGAATGTGCGTCTGATCGCTGTAGTCATTAAATCCTAAGAACATTGCATTACAGTTCATTACACTGTCCCCTCAAATGACTAGTTCGACAAATACCTTGTGTTTGGTGATTTTGATTATAGCATAGAAGCTTAAATACTTGTGTCAACTTATATTTTTCTCCATAATTTTATTTTTTCAAAATCAACTAGTTACCGAACTTGCTTTAGGATCTATATTGAGTCATTGACAAACAACATGATGTTTTGATATACATGACATGGGATGTTGGTTTGGAAAGTCATAAACTACTTAAATTAAGCTATACAACATAATACTATAGTGAGTATATGATGATTTATAAACAGTTCAGCACATCACATCAAAACGGACATTTAAAGCATTCCTGACCATTTCAACCTGGTCCTGTGGAACATATGACAAACTGTATCAGGTCGTCACAATATACAGACAAATTGAATTCGCCTGTCAGTCAGCCATCTTTTTTTTTTAATTCACTCTCTCTATACTCTCAATGGACCATTTGCATACGTCTGTTTGCAGTTATATAAATACGATAAGCACGCGATTGTTAGGTATGCAGAAGTTTAAAATGAACAGCTCCTGCTCGGTAAATGTTCGCACCAATATGCGAAAGCCATATCAAAACGACAAAACCCCAGAGGTTTCAGTTTATTTGAAAATTTCCCCTGGCGCCATGTTTGTTGTTTGTTGTCGAGGACAACTTTTGGGGAAGAATGGTTTGAAGTTATCGCCCGTTAAACACGTGTGTAAAGTTGTCAACATCAAAACTGACACACTTTAAGGCAGTAAAAGTTATTCTACAATCAACGTACTTACCTAACAAGGCGATGTTTGGGTTGTTTAGTTTGCTATACAGATCACAATGCTACAAGAACGACGCCGGAGCTCCAGCTAAGTCTGCCGTCTTGTCACACGGCAGTAGCCAGGACCTCCACTAATGGACAACAAATTTGGCACTTCCGTGTGCATTTAAAACTCACACGATAAAAACAAACGCAGAGCACTTGTGTACCCGATTATGACCAAAAGGCGTCAGTTTTATCTAGAAAATGCCCATTATTAACCAAAATATTCTGATTATGTGGACACCACATAAAAATATCACTAAACTTAATTAAATGCACCTCTTTATCTTTACTTTACGAAGGGACATAATTTAAGAGCGGCAACACAATGGGTTACTCACCTTAGTTCTGTGTAAAGCCACAGTAATTAGTTAAACCAACAATGTGTAAGATACTGGTCACATATTCTTTCTGTTAGAAACAATAAACACTATAGACTCCATGCAATCTGGTCGTGTACTCCTGGTTATATTGGTCGTCGACAGCCCGCTTTCTGTAAGTAGGTCATCTGGATGTTAGTGAATCTCCCATGATGCAGTAGCTATTTGTAGATCGGATATGTTCGGCCATTCTCGTAAAAAGTCGACACATTCCGATATCCGGGTTTGCTGTGCTATTTGAGGTTTTCTCTCTGGGAATAACGCTTGGTGTGTTATAGAACTTATAGTAACATCTGCAGCTGTCATTACACCTGTGTTTGTTTTCTTCTCTGTCCACGATATTTCCATTATCCATCTTAAAAATCACATCTTCACTCCCCGGTTTCTTATCATCCATCGTAATTATAAAATTAGTGGAACTGCGGTAAAGCTATGGAAATGTAAAATAAAATAACATAGTATAAAGTAATGCATCTTTTCAGAACAGAATTATGAAAAACACAGGACGTTGCAACAATTTGCCTTCATGAGCAAACAAATTCATACACAACATATAATCACGGAGAAGATCCCCCCCCCCCCCCCCCCCCCATTTTTTCCAGTGACTACATTAACGCATAATAACAGGATGGGAAGAATGAAAAGGTGAAAAAAAAATGAGAACATCAAAATTTGAAGGGGGAAAATATAATATATATATATATATATATATATATATATATATATATATATATATATATATATATATATATATCGACGATTTCCCGTAAGAGGCTAATGAAAGTAGAATAATACAACTATGAGTAAGAGACAAACATCACTTTCTGGTCAGAAGAGAGACACTAGAAAATACCATCATCATCATCATCATCACCATCTTCCACCTTTGCCGTCAAGCGTCGTGGGGAAGAATAATTGGCGTTCCAGCGTCCGATGGGTGACACTGGATAGTGTTATGCCGTGTGATTGTACGATGTCTTTGATGTCGTCAATCTATTTTCTTCTCGGGCGTTCTCTTGCTCTCCTCGCAGATGATCTTTGATATAGAGCTAGTGCTGGTAGTTGATGGTGTTGTTTTTAACGAGATGGCCAAACCATTTGATCTTCCGTCTTTCGATGAATGTGGCACAGAGTGTTGATCCTGCTGTCTGTCTGATAACAACGTTTCTTATTCGGTCTCGGATTGTTAAGTTGGCAGTTCTCCCCAGGCATCGCATCTCACAGATGCTGAGTTTGCGTAAGTGTGATTTGGATAATGTATAAATTTGAGATTGGCAGCATAGGTTTGGTGTGAATATGCTGTTTATTATCTGCGGTTTTGCGGACATGGGTATATTTGGATGTTTCAGTATGGGTGATAGTTGATATGTAAGTACACTTGCTTTCTGACATCTGGTTTCGATTTCTCTATCCAATCTGTCATAATCTGTGATCATACTTCCAAGATATTTGCATTCTTTAACTTGTTTCAGAAAATAGTATCGCCGTTCAGGTGCTGTGAGCCATGCAATCGGCTGGTGAATATGAGAGTGAGCTTGGAGTGGAACATTTTGTGCTGAGTGGTTTCGAGGTATGGTATCCGCTTCGAGTGCTGGAGGACGCGGGTTCAAGCCCCGGTGAGGGCCTGGAGTTTTTCACGTGGACTTCTAGTAACACAATTTCCCCTGGTCTCTGGGTAGTGAGATCGGAAGCCCGTGTGTATTATTGCGCACGTAAAAACATTCCTTGGCAGTTGGAAATCGAAAAAGAATAGCCTAACGGCGCTGCCCGGGCAAAATGTCGAGTTAAAAATCTACTCAAAGTATTTCAGGATCCTCGCCGGTGCTACGGAGTTCGTGCACTGAGCTGAGATTCTCCAGACTCAGGCTTGGGTTAGGAGTAGAACGGAGCACATTTGGGTTACACCCGTGTGCCGTGATGTCGACTAAACGAAACTCAGAAAATAGTGTGACATCTAGAAAATTCAGTGTGGAAAGATAAAAATTCAGATGGACATAAATAATTCTTGTGAACTGAGACGATGACACAGAGAAATATCGTCACCAGAGTTGATCTAGAGCACCAAGGACCGAGATCTGTGGAGAGAAATGCAAGACTACGCTTATAGCAGATCACGTGATGATAGTGATGGTGTTATTCGGGGCTGTCCCAGGTGAGATAACACTGCAACAGGTGTGTATGTATAGGATATCATTATAGGGTGATATCATAATCTACACTGATGGGTTTATTGTGCAGCACACGCGGAGCTGATGGGCATTCGCGGAGAAGGTTGGAGAGAGAACTGTCAAAAGACAGCGGTGACTACCAGCAGTTTAACCATCGATGTCATGACATTAACAAAGGCAATAGCGTGGTTGGAGATACAAACGTTCCTCCATTCATGTTTTTCAGCGACTACGTAAGTGTGCTAAGGAAGATGGAAATGGGCTCAGTCAGAAGGAAATGGCTTTGTCAAGAAGCTGGATAGGCATAGATAGAAGTAGGATAGACATAGATAGAAGTAGGACAAGGACGGAGGAAAGTAAAGGACAGAGACAGGACATAATAAGAACCTGTACAAGAGTATAGATAGAAAGAGACAGTAGAAGGAGATAGAACTCCAAACCAGTGTTAGGACCAGACCTAGACAGGACACGCATGTGTCATAGCTAGGACATGACGAGGACATACCGGGATTAACTCCCGAAATAGGACAGAGTACAGTAAGCACGGGATTACCCGTAAACAGACTGAACTCTAGTACAGCTGTAGGCTACGAGGACTGGACCACTAAACTACGTGGCAAGTGAACCAGCACGCCGTACGACTGACCGCACGAGAACGGGGGACGAGTAGCTGGACTGGACCTGTGAATTCAGGCAGACCGGGACGGACAGTCAGAGTGACAGGACCTCTGTGTTTACCCTCGCCAGTTGTGTAGTTTAGAGAGGGCATAGTTATACGTAGCGACCAGTGAGAATGAATTTGAGTGTTGAATACTAGTTGTGTATGCTCGTAAGACGAGCTCTGTAATATATATATATAATAAAGCGTGAATCTTGATCTTCCATTCACACGACGATGTGTTTGTGATTATGAGGTGTGAATGAAGGGACCGCATGCTTGTGTGAATTCAGGTTGTTGACAGGCTTGAATCTCTGAGGAGGTCATGGTTGACTAACATATGTTTCATTTTTGTGCCAAAGCACGCGGGTGTATGTGGAAATGAACAAGACGTTAGCTTGCGGGCTTAGCTTCTGTGCATGGCGGACGAGCAATGGGCCAGGCTGACGTCCTGAACGACCTCGGGGAGGTAGGACGAGTAAATGGCACGGTTCCTGGAGGAGGAAGCAGGGGTCAACTAGAATCAAGATGGGCACATGACACTGCAGATACTTGGGCATGAGAGTAAATGAAGCAGAAGAAATGGCAAGAGATCGAGAACTTTTTTGGCATACTGTGACGAGATCGATGTTCGGTAAAGGTCCTGCTGCTTGAGATGAGTCATTGACAGCATCCATATTTATAATAGGTAGCGGAGTGCATCGTACCCCTGTGAGACCTGGACACATACTAAACAAGATTAACAGGGCATAAATGACTTTGATGTTATAGACGGATTATAAGAATATCTTTGATACAGAAAAGAACAAATACACCCATACGACAAGAGCTGAATATTGAAGAAGGTTGGTTTGAAATATTTTGGTCACTTGAAACGTCATGAAAGTTTGGAGAGAACAATAATGGAGGGGCATATGCCTGGGAAGAGAAGAAGAGAAAAGTAAGAAAGAAGAAGATG
Organism: Cepaea nemoralis; assembly: GCA_014155875.1. Classification (NCBI taxonomy): domain Eukaryota; kingdom Metazoa; phylum Mollusca; class Gastropoda; order Stylommatophora; family Helicidae; genus Cepaea; species Cepaea nemoralis. Next base: position 212,146 of record JACEFZ010023227.1, on the reverse strand, counting down.
GGCGCATGATGTTACAGATGATCTCCAGATGGGTGTATCGGACGCGGGGACACCTGGCTTATGACCCAGAAGTTTGTTAAGGGGGCGAAGGGACATACTACTGAATGAATGAGTAGAGTGTTGGTTGAAATACACAATTTCTCACTTGTCTAACCTGAAGTAAGTAAATGACTCTGGTACACGCCTTGAGGTATCTTTGGTATATGATGCTAGCTTCATATATGTATAGACCAATCAGCACTCGATGTGTCATGTGGTTAGCACATTCAGTCATTAAATCTGGGGTGTGGGGAGGGGGGAGGAAGAGAGAATAGATTCAGAGAACAGATTCCCGGTACCTGTTTTAGGCTGGGTCGACATGGGAAACGAACTTCTCTGTCTCCATGGAGATACGAACACACGACAAACAGGCATGGATGCCAGCCACTGCGCTTCTGCTGCTCCCCTAGGGTTAATGCGTTTGCACGCACATTTCTGCTGTGTTGAATAGTAGGGTGTTCAATTCTTAGTGGGTCAGTTGGACTTTAAACGTTAACTTCTCGTTCGAAAATCAATGACAAACTAAAAAGATGTTAGGTGCATATCGTTTATAGGACGTCGCAGTCAACTCTAGCATTTTTGTGTGGACTGTTTGTGATTTCTGGGCAAGTTTACTTTCAGTAGTTTGCCATTGCTTTCTGAACATTCGCATTCATATCATACCATTGTATGAAAGCCAGCACTAGGCGGGTTGCTTCCATATTACACGCAGCTGTGTTTCAAACACGGTATGCGGCATTGCGAATTATGTTCATAACTCTCTCACCACAGTGCCGTCTGATCATCATCATCATCCAGTGCCTTGCCGGCTGGCGTGGGCGATCATGTCTCTCCACAAATTACCATCTCCGACGGCATGGATCAATTCGGGCGTTGACTCCCTTCCGTGCCATGACACAATGTCAAGAATCTTTCACGCTGTTTTCCTCTATCTCTCTTTCCGCAAATCTTTCCGGTTGTCACAACATGTTCCAATTTTGTCTTCTCATAACGTGGCCAAAAAACGATGATTGCCTCTTTCTGATGTTTGTGATACGTTGTCTTTGCGACTCAGCTCCCCTTAAGACGTCATGATTGTTCTTTTTGGCTGTCAAATTAATTTTCAGCGTTCTTCTATAAACAAAAATTATTAATATTTAATAAATATACTATATAAATAAATGTGTGCATATCCTTTACAGGACATAGCTGTCAACATCAGCATCTTTCAGCTGATTGCTGATTTCTTGGCAAGATTACGCTCAGTAGTTTGCCATTGCTTTCTGAGCGGCCGGCTCACATACCCCGTAAGTTACCGACGCGATTCGAACCACTGCTGATTCTCACCGTCGTCACGTTACTTACGAGAGTATACGAGATTACGGAGAAAATTCGCTAACCTCTAGGCCAGGAAGCCGGCTAATAAATATACTAAATCTATTATTTTTAAAAATAGCACATTCTATCAAACTCCAAGGCTTCCGGGCATTATTTTTCTCCTGTTTATTTATTAATTGTCCATGATTCGCAGCCATATATTAAAACTGGTTCTATGTAACATGCAAGAACTCGTTTTCTGACTTTCAAGGACAGTGACTTATTGCACAAAACGTTCTTCATTTAATAGAATGCAGTTTTTGCTTGTCCTATTCTGCTCTTTATCTCAGTGATGCATCTTCCATCTGATGTTATCCATGTGCCTAAATATCTGAATTTCTGCACTTGCCCCAAAATAAAGTCCTGTACTTTAATTGCACATTTAGGCACAATCTGTTTCTTCGATATCACCATGACTTCTTTCTTTCTATTATCCAAAATAAGGCCAATTCTTTCACTCTCTGAATAGACAGACGTAATTCAGGAATTTGAATATTTTCTTCATATCTGAAACTACAATTGAAATTTGAATTCTGCCCCCAAAAAGCCAAAGGCTGTTCAAAAGTACTTTCTATATTTCTTTTCGCTTTCCCTAACATGGAGAGACAGAAAAACGAAAAAAGAGTCCTACAACAAACAGATGAACACCGTAAACTGATAACAGAAATTAGATACAGTCATGGTTTTTGAGCAAATTGTGAGGAGGATAAAACCTGGAAAGTTAGTCATTATCATCATTATCTTCCACTTTTGTCGTCAAGAGGAATAGTTGGCGCTTCAGCGCTCTATGGTGGGCACTGGATAGTGTAATTCCGTGTGATTGTAAATATCTTTGATGTCGTAAATCCATTTTCTTTTCGGGTGTCATCTTGCTTTCGTAGATCTTCATTGATGTAGCGCCAGTGCTGGTATTTGATGGTGTTGTGTTCTAACGAGATGGCCAAACAAATTTATCTTCTGTCTTTCAATATAATGTGGTACAGGATGTTGATCCCACTGCCTGTCTGATAACATCATTTCTTATTCAGCCTCGGAAAAGTTAGTGAAACTGTTAAATTGGAAGGGAAAATATCTCAACAGAAAATGATCATTGGCCTAGAAAAATATGGAATAGATCAAGTCACCAGATTGCTGAACACAATATATGATACTGGAGATATACATCCTGAATTATGTAATTCTATATTTATTGCAATCCTGAAGAAATTAGGAGCCATGGAATGTGATCAATATCGAATAATTAATATAATAGCCACATCACAAAGATTTTGCTAAGAATCATCATGCAAAGAGTTAGGAAGAAAATACATCTCAAAATAGGAGAATAACAATGTGAGTTTGTAGAAGGCAAGGGTTCAGCTGTGTATATGCTGAGAACATTAATTGAACGTTCTATAGAAGAAATAAAGACTTACATATTTGCTTTATTGACTACACAAAGGCTTTCGATAAATTAAGACATGTCAACATGATAGAAATTCCTGCAGATCTACAAATTAAAGGGAAAGACCTTAGACTTGTAAAATACATATATTGGAAACAAGCTGCCATAAAGATTGATAATGAAGAGGGAGGTGTGAGTGTCACGGGAAAACTGCAGTTTAGTGATTCCTTGATAACTTACATATAAAACTACAATGTAGGAGGAGGGTTAACAATCGTGTACTTCAGTCTGACAGGAGGATAAATTAAAGATCACTGACCGACGGATATAAAAATAGGATACAGGTGTTCGCAGAGGTCATTGCCTGACGATCTGATCGGACGGACACGGGAAACGGGGAGATCGCGTTGGGGAAAAATGAACGGAGAAGGCGATCAACGGGTTCGGACGCTTTGAAGTATTAGCGTAAGGGGAACCCAGGGAAACAGCGTAAGAACGGAATGAAACGAGCAACTAATCACTACGTGATTTCACCGCCTTTTGATGTGCAGGATACGTCAAGAGACGAGTGTTGAGGTATGAACATCAAACAATAACGGAGGATTGGACACTCGATATAAATAGTAGAAATTGGGTTTTCTGTTTTAGTGTGTGTTCCAAACTGGACAGAGATATCTATTAATCCCAGGTGTGGAAAAGAAATTATAGTCCCGTATTGTTCAGGCAATGGGATATTAGTGCCGATGTGCTTAATTATTAATTTCGATTCCGGGATGATAATAGAAGAAATAAGGTAAACTAATATTAGCATAATATTAGCATAGGGAATTAGATGTTGGTGCATAGCGTTTACCATTGCTTTCTATTAGTGAATAGTTTAGACTTTGGTGAATTCATATGTCTTATGTCGAGTGTATCCTTCGAAAGCCTTTTCATTACGGCTGGAGAAGGGCACTTACATAAGTAGTATTAAGTGGCAGAAGCATATCACTTGATTTACTATACATCTCACAGGTTCCAATTCCCATCCTGACTTATCAGAGAAGATAGACCAATACGTCTTGTGTACAGAAAAAGCTTTGTTGATAAACTCAAGGCATTTCATTTGGGCGGAGATCTAATACCTCAATAAACCAAGGAAGAACATAGACAGGGTCAAATAGGGAGACGAAATAAAATATAGCCTTAAATGAACTCTGAAAAAGAAGAAAAGGATATCCAGATAACCAAAGTAACAAAGAAAAAGGAAGATAATCTGGCGGAAAGCAAAGCCAAATAAAACTACATACGTTTACACTGTAGACTCATAGTGAAGAAACAATAGACAAGTCAGAACATTGATAGTCGATAGAGACAATATGCTGGACTGTGGTGATGTGGTTTTTCCGATGTTGGATTATTAACTTCGTGAAGCAGACTCGGGCGAAGTCATAGACTTACTGGAATATTATTACTTTACGGTGATCCAGTGGTGAACAGTTTTGTTTTGTTCAATAACGGATTTATCTCCAGAATCAAGCATACGGAACATCCAGGGTGAGACCTGTCCTGTTAAATGTTGATGTCCTGTGGTTTGGCCGTGTGACTGGGCGAGATGTGATACGGAGACTAGACATTCCGAGTTCATTCTTGCACCAACAATAGAATACACTACCAACTACATATACACAGTCCATACATACACCAGACATAGTTTTTATTAATAAATATTTTATTAATTGATGAAGGAAACTGTTGTCGGAATATGTAATGAAGGAATATGAGAGAGAGAGAGAGAGAGAGAGAGAGAGAGAGAGAGAGAGAGAGAGAGAGAGAGAGAGAGAGAGAGAGAGATATATGGAATGGAAGATGGAAGGGAGGAGTGTAGACAAAAGTCAGTCAATAATCCCAAAAAGATAATAAGCTTAAAGGTGTGCTTGTTGATTCCACGTTCCTCCCGGGACGACAAGCTACATTAAATGGTGGAGCATAGCGGGGTAACAGCCAAGGCTTAGTGGTACCATCCCTAGCGAGGTACCTGCATATAGGTACATTAAAAGGTAACTGCATAGCAGGGTACATGCATATTGATACCTACATATTGGGATAAACCTATAAGTATAGATAATGATGACTTTTAATGGAAGCCTGTCCAGGGGATATATGGTGCCAGTACTTTAATGTTGTGGACCGTACAGTGAGAAAGATCCAGACAGGATAATTGTGGATAGGTGTTCAAACACAGTACTTACCTGTTCACACTTTCACACGTCTACATAAGTCTTTATCCTATATCTTCTCGTGAGGTTGTGAGAGTAGTTGTGGGGTACTGTGTGATGTCATTTATAACATATAGATATTAGCATATATATATTTAAGTGAGATAAGTAGTACGTACTTACTGCCTTAGGGTCTCTTTACCCAACCTGCGGACTTACCGTCTTTTACTATGGCCACTCATAAACTAGAGATGGAAGAACTGAGGGAAAGGGGTGAAGCAATGGGGTTGTCTGGACAAGCCCTATCCGAGTATATACAAGTGGTAGAAAGAGAGCGTCGTCAAGCAGAACGAGAAGATCGAAAGGCAGAGCTCGAGCTTAGAAGAATGGAACAGGAGGCCAAGAAACTGGAAATGGAACAGGAGGCCAAGAAACTGGAACAGGAGGCCAAGAAACTGGGACTGGAACAGGACAACAAGAGGTTGCAAGCAGAGGAAGCCAACAAGATAAGGGAACATGAATACCGCATGCGAGAACTGGAGCTCAAGACACAAACGAAGGGAGAAACTGACGGGGCAGAAGGAGGATCCTTTTCCCACGGTTCACTCAACATGCGTGGACGTGGTTACCATGCCATGAAGTTTCCCTTGGCTGTCTTTGATGAAAGTAAAGAGAAGATATACCAGTTTTTGGATCGGTTCGAGGCCATGGCAGTCGCTATGGGACTGGATAGAAGCCGATGGGCTCTTAAATTATCCCAGGCATTACGTGGTTCGGGGTACGAGGTCTACACACGCCTACCACCAGGACATGAAAATCATTACGAGGAATTAAAAGCCGCTTTGATGAAGCATTATGAAGTCACAGCACAAACGTATCGGAAGAAGTTTAGATCGTCTAGACGAGAGCCGGGAGAGCTATTCGCCGCCTACAGTCTGAGGCTGAAATCATATCTCCAGAAATGGAATGGACTTGGCAGAGTTCAAGCGGGACTATGACAGTTTGGAAGAGCTCATGGTGGTCGACCAGATGCGACAGCAAATGTCAGAACCACTGAAGATATTTTTAGGAGAACAAGGGGCGGAACGGCTGGATGTTGTGAATAAGCTGGCGGAAAGATTCGTAGAAGTCCATGGGGAAGCTAAAGAAACCAATATACACCAACCAAAGGTCAGGAGAAACAAGAGAAAAAGAAACCTAAGAACTCGGAAGGTGGAACCTTATATAAAGACGTCAACGGAGAGTTCAGAGAAGGTGAAGGAAGGAAACCATAACACCTCGAATTCTCCAGCTAAACGACCGTGGTCCGAGAAGTGGTGTTCGATATGCCAGTCGCCCTCTCATAACACGAAGGACTGCAGATCGAAACCTAAAAGTTCTTACTTCGCAGCATGCAAAGTGACTCCTACGACGGTGATCACAGACAAGGCTGAGGTCGGCGAAGGAGCTAGGAACAAAAAGGACACACGGAAACCTTGGAAGGGAAAATGGTGCACACACTGCCGGTCGAAAACACATAATACTGTGGACTGCAGATGCAAGGCAGAAGACGCCAATTGCATAACCAACCTCGAGGAATCAAAAGAGGAAGGCAAGGAAACGGTCAAGGAGATGGAAGACACTCAGGACCAAGAGAGACCACCTGTGGTTGAACTGATTGAAGTCAATGGCCAGCAGGTGGCTTGTCTCTACGATTCAGGTTTGGATGGGGAAGCTGTGATAGATGCCAGCTTGGTAAGCCCAGACCAACTTACAGGGGAGACCATAGAGATACAGCCGGCAATGAGGAGTGCTGTTACCATGACGCTGCCAATCGCCAAGGTGGAGATTAAATCCAGGTACGTCACGGGCATTATTCCAGCTGCTGTATTATCTGACTCCTTATTTCCCATGATCATTGGCACGAAATATGTCTTTTTGGGGATGCCCAAACAGCCAGCCCACAGGGGAGCAGTAGCCAGTGGATCTCAAGGGAAGGAAAAAGAGGCAGAGACACTATGCGACAACTCAGAGATAGGAATAGGGAGAAAAAGCAGCGGCTGCAGCAGGATATGACAATATGAAATGGAAACAAATAGGTATTTTAAATTCCTGTGAGAAAAAACGAACTAAACATTAACAAACGTTGCACATACCTTACAAGGAGATCCACGTGTCGCGAAATACAGGTGAAAAATCCGAAATCAGAAGCACTCAATAAATATAAAAATGAATAATAAAATAAGATAAAAAACACACGAACGCATACAGTACGACACACAGACGTTTCGATTCTAAGAATCTTTGTCAATGACAACACAGATAGCTGACGACAAAAACACAAACACACGACCTATCACTTATAGTGCACAACCTGATAATTCCATGTGGGGCAGAAAATGGGGCCACATACTGGCATGGCACATGATGATGATGGCAGGGGGATCTTGAGCCTGAGGAATTAAGGCCACTTGGCTAGTAAGTCTCAGCAAAATGGATAAGAGCGCTTTCTTAAACATCCAGTGTGCTGATGCTGAGCTAGCGGGTTCAACCCCTACACAGGTCAGTTGGACTAGATGTTGATTTCTCGTGCTTGACTTGGGGGACATAAAATACAACTACCCTTGAAGTCAGAGTGGGTTCACCCAATGGTGTGGGACACTGGTAATAAGGAAAGCTAGCCCACATGCAAATATCAGCCCAGTGTGCTAGAAATATTAGCATGCGTATGGACTACGCTTGCGTTCAAAGCACACACACACAAATCTCTGTTGTTGCAGTTCTTCTTTCATCTCTTGTTGTCGCTGTCCAGTTCTGGCACTGGTGGCATAATGATGATAAGGAGACTACGTTGAATACTGCTCCTTTGGTATCTACTGACATGCTGTTTATTCTGTAGCTGTTTTCTAAAGATAAAGGTAGGAAGAATCTGTTGGATCTTTTCCCCAGGACATGATGGTGTCATGGGAAACAGGCAGGCAGACAGATGTGCTGGGTCTACACTGTTGGGTACTGTTGCACGATAAGGGCGACATGTTCGGGGCTCTTTGGGATGTGTATAGTGTGGAAACATAGATACATCATAGCCTAGAGAGAATGGTGCAGCACAGAGCGAAGAGAGGATCTGGCCGACACTCAGTTCCCTGAGGAACAGTCTGGTGTGGTTAGAAATTAACAGGCAGGATAGATTGGCTGGTGCTGCATCGAGGGTGATTTGATGCACGATAAGGTAGATGTAGTGAAGGTCCTCTGGGAACGCGTGAGCAATGCAGAAGAACAGATAAACTACCATGGTCTAGAGAGAATGCAGCCACAGGGGGTAGTCAGAAGGATCTGGTAAACAGTCGTCACTCAGAGGTAAAGCAAGACGGACATATAATCAGATTGTAATGGTTACCATTAGTATTGGAGTTCTCAGCTGGCTGTTGAAGATGATGACTGAGTGCTTACGGGAATGCTCCAAGTGCAATAATGTCGGTTCTTGACTCAACTCAACTCCCAGAAGAAACGTCAGACAGACACATAATCAGACTGGTACTGGTACCTTTAATATCGGGACTCTTCACTGGCTGTTGAATAAGAGGACGGAGCATGTATGGGAATGTCCTGAGTGCTGCGATCTTGCTTTTGAAGCAAATCAACTCTTCAAAAGGTACAATGATAGTCATACATGAGTCATATTCTTAGCAAATTCTTCATCTTCTTCTGTTTCTTATACACCTTTATATGCTAACCTGAATATATTTAAAGAAAGCAACAGTCAACCAGAGCTTGTTGACATCTCCATAGAGTCAGTCCTCAAATGAAGTGGGTGTAGGCCAAAATACTTTTCTCTTTATTGATATGTTGGACATTCTTGAGGAAATATTTTACCATTATTTTATCAATTCATTGCATTCATCAGCATCTTGTATCTTTGGTTTATTTAACAAGTGGTATTTCAGCCTGTTAAGTCCTGTCAGAGTCTGAAGATTGTTACATGTTCATTTTCTAAGAAAGTTAAGAAATGTATATATCTTGGTACAGTGATAACTTTTTCTTCTTTCGTTCACTTGAAATTTATTGTCTATATCTACAGTACGGTGGTATCAAAGAAACAAACTGTGCCTAAATGTACAATTAAGGTACATGACATAATTTTTGGACAAGTGCAGAAATTAAGATATCTAGGCACATGGTTAACATCAGATGGAAGATGCATCACAGAGATAAAGAACAGAATAGGACAAACAAAAACTGCATTCTTATGAAATGAAGAAAATGTTATGCAATAGGTACTTGTCCTTGGAAGTTAGAAAAAGTGTTTTTGCATGTTACATAGATTCAGTTCTAACATACCGCTGCAAATACTGGACAAGTAAAATTAGTAAAAAGGCGAAAAAAAGAGAAAGCCTTGGAGATGTGGTTTTATAGTATAATACTGAAAATTCATTGGACAACCAAAATGAGCAATCTGGACATTCTGAAGGAGACTAATTCGCAGTGATAACTTATCACAAACATCAAAAAGAAGCAGTCACCATTTTTTTGGCCACATTATGAGAAGACAAACATTTGAACATGTGACATTGGGAAAGATTTGTGAAAAGAGAGATAGAGGAAGACAGCATGAGATAATTATTGACAGTCTTGTTTCATGGTACAGAAGGGAGTCAACATATGAATTGATCCATGCTATCGAAAGTCGCAATTTGTGGAGAAGCACGATTGCCCACGACAGACGGCAAGGCACGGGATGATGATATCTGCAGTATTGTATCTTATATCCGGGAAGGTTAACCCGGTCAACAAATGCCCGCAGAAGTCGGATGTGTCGGCCTAACGGCGCAAGAACACAGCTCTGCTGTAACCAGGCACAACGCAGTCACATCCAAAAAAAAAATCCGGATGAACGCAGAAGAAGAAGAAGTATCTTATATAAAAGTTACCATATCCAGGTACCGTCGTAACATCAGCAAGGATTCCGTATCATGCAGTTCTGAAATACAATGGATTCCCTCACATTTCAACATACCTGGAAATGAAGAAGCCGACAGATTGGCAAAGGAAGGTGGAAGACTACCCCAGCAGCCAACAGATTGGGAAAGGAAGGTGAAAGACTACCTCAGCCTGATCTAGACATAACATATGATGAGGCCAAGATCTATAAGAAGCAATCATAGAACCACGTGGAAACCAGATAACCCAAGTCCCCAGAAAGATGATGCATATTATCAATTCAACAGAAAAGAATAAGTAACATCTTCAGACTGCGCACAGAGCACAACAGGCTTAAATGTCACATTTAATAAACTAAATATATGAGATACTGATGAATGTAAATGTGGAATTGGTTATATGACAGCTACACATTTGTTGGAAGAGTGTCAACTATATGCAAAACAGAGACAAGTATTTTGGCCTACACCCGCTCTATATGAGTACAAACTATATGGGCATATCAACAGGTATAACAGTGTAACTGTTATAGTGATTATACGGCTAAAGGTAGGGGTTCAAAAACAAAGCATAGCCAGGTCTGAAATTAGAAATAATAATTACTGTGCAATGTAAAAATTAGTAAGCAGTGCACGGGTGAGCACCGTCGCTTGATGATGCGATGACGATGTCGTATGTTGACTACAAGATACATACGACACAGAAGCCAACTAGCAGTCGTGAAAGCAAGACGTGCTTAGAATATTGAGACTGGTACCATCAGGAGTGCAGAATAGGTTATTAAGCAAAGGAGGTCGATAAAGCGAGTTTGATCTAAATAGTAGATAATTAAGGAATGATATGGAAGAAAACCGTGCAACATCTGCAATGAATGTTTTTATATTGTAACGGAATTATGCTGGATACTTGTAACTTTTGTATCTACGACATGTCGACCCCTAACCGTCCTATGTGAGTCATGAATAAAGGAACTATGAAACCCGAACTCCAGGAGCAGCCTTAATTTATAACTACGTTCCTGAGAATTTGAAAATTTTGCATTCACATCTTTATGTTGATGTCGTGGATCCACCAATCGTGACTACCCGATCCTTGACGATGGGATTTGCCTTGAAGTACCACTATACGGCCGCCATGGGCCCCTCTGAGGCGGTTGGCCACGATGGGTGGCAACACTGCTAAACAGGCTCAAGTTGACTACTGCTTTCTTTACATTAATTCATAATGACATCTAGAGGTGAACAAAGAGGAAGTATCATCAAGTCACCACTTCATTTCTGATCTTATCTGTCTCGAAGCAGCTTCCTGCTCTAGGTCTGTGATGTGATAGCGCCATCATATGTTATTGACCTTTGAGCAAAGAAGAATAGGTGGCCAGTCTTTTTCTCATTATGTCAGTTGATGAACCCAGGTGTCGAACCTGCAGTCCAACCGTGTTCATGACACCACTTGTGCAGTTCGCTAATTCATTTAATGACGTAAAGAAATACACAAAACAAATCCATTTAATTGATAAAGTTGTTTTAACTGTCATATTTTATTAAACAACTGACATTACTAAAAAAACATGCATAAACAGTAAATATTCAACAGCTGACATTCTCACATCCTCATGTACCACTGCCAGTGAGCTATGATGATTAGCCATTTGATATTACACAGGGAGCTCCAGCAGCACAGCAGTAAGCATGTTTACCTGCCAACCCTGTGTGGTATTATTCAAATCCCCACTAAGCTGCATACAGAAAAGAACAAATGAATCCATATGACAAGAACTAAATATTGAAGAAGGTTGGCTACTAAAGACCATAAAACAAAGAAAGTTGACATAATAATTTGGTCACATGAAACGTCATGAAAGTTTTGAGAGAACAATCATGGAGGGGTATATGAACCATGAAGAGAGGAAGAGGAAGGCCAAAGAGAAGATGGGTGCAGGATGTGGCAGATGATCTCCAGATAGGGTGGGTGTTATGGGGGTGAAGTTCTGCAATGGACATGCTACTGAATGAATGAATGAATGAATGAATGAATGAATGAACTGAGTTGGGGATTTAAAAAATATTACGCAGGTGTCGAGATCGACCCAGTATAAAAAAGGGCACCAGGAAATTTTATGAGAAGTAAAGGCGGCCAGTGTGATATACATCACATGACACACTGAGTGCTGTTGGGGCTATGAATTATGGAGCTAGGACCCACGTACCTGAGAGATGAATATCTAGATGGCTTGGCCATGTGGCATAATGGAGACACAAACACAGAACTGATCAATGATTGGTGATCCTGTGAGATGGTGAAACATGATTGCCAATGCTTATCGGCATGGCACATGATGATGACGATGACAACCATATACCCAATAATCTAAAAGCACGGAAAAGAATCCTTTATCTTCTGTTTTACTTTTTTTGGGTTCCAGTTCACTACTTCATGTAATAATGAAGAAATACATGCAACAAATCCATTTCATTGATAAAGAAAACAACTGTCATATTATTTGCCATGTGGCCAGGCCATCCAGGTATGTATCTCTTTGTCTTCCTACTGCTCTTCCCCGTCAAGTTTGCCAGTTGTCACTAAATTATCAAGTCCATTTCTCCTCATAGTTAGTTAGTTGCATATCCTTTACAGGACGTTACAATCAACCCCAGCATTTTCGGGCTGTTTGTGATTTCTTGGTTAAGTTGCGTTTGTCACTGCTTTCTGAACGACCAGCACTCATGTCATTGTATGAAACCCAATGCAAGGCAGTCGGCTGCCAAATCACCAGCAGCTGTGTTTCGCACAAGGTATGCAGAATTACGAATTGTGCAGTAACCCTCTCACCACAGAGCCGGTTACACGTGCAAAATGTTGACTGCGTACATCTAATTTCGCTAATAAATTTACAGTTTTCATGCTTCCTGAAGATCGGTCTCTTTTATCTTCTTGCCCATCCACTGTATTCTTTGAACCTGTCGCAGAAACCACAGCTCTGCTACTGTCAGATATTTCTCAGCTTACCCGTTCATAATCCATGTTTCCAAGCATACCCTGAGTATATACGATGCCAGCCGAATCTTTGTATGGACCAGTGGGCACTCAATGTGGTCTATATCATATCTACTTCCCAGAACGTTTTCTGGTACTCATGATAGGTTGGGTCGACTGGAAGTCCAGGCCCATGTTTAGAGAAAGCTGGCTTCGAGGGAGGATTCAAACACATGTCCACTGGGCTGGTAGGTAAGTGTGCTAGCCAGCCACGGCACCACCATGGGTCCCGATTCAATGTATAATACAAGCCAATTATGTGGAATGTACATGAACACATTAGGAAGAATTGGAAGCAACAGAGATGTTGTTTCTAAGATGAATGTGAATTCCTTTGGCTAACATAATAACTAACGACAATTGCCTGAAAGAGGCTAATGAAACTAGAACATTATATACAACAATAAGAAAGAGACAAACAGCTTTCTTTAGTCATGTGATGAGAAGAGGCTTTGGAGAAGATCACAATGACTGGAAAGATCAAGGAGAAGAGAGGCAGAGGCCAACCAGGAGAAATGATACCGGATGGATTGAGATGGTGGCATAGCGGAATATCAGCAGCAGAGTTGATTCAAAGACCGAGATTTGTGGAGAGACATGAACGCCTATGTCAGCCGGCATGGCACTTTATGATGATGATGATGAATTATGTGCATTGAATCAATATGCACCACACATCAACACATGTATAACACCTGTCAATTAGAGACCTGATGTTCAGACAGAAATATAGAACCACTCTCAAATAACTACACTTGCTATTATTTATTCTAAATGTTGCCTGTATTCTGCCTAATTGTTCATTCTAAGACAGAATTTGTTTTCTGTCTTATTTTTCATTCTAAGACAGAATACAGACAACAGGGCATTCACATAGATATGTCATGACAAGAAAGGTTCTGTGCAAAATCAATATGAATTATTACTAAAGATATATTCTTCTTTTACCATATATCTAACTTTAAGATCGCCCATACATTTTTTGTTAGTGAAAATTAATGTAGTGATTTCTCCTTACCTCTCACATTCAAATAAGCGATTTACATGCAATAAATATTTTACCATGGGCAGCTTTTCTCATCTTTGGAATTCTGCCAGGGTGATGACCAATTATAGCCCACCCTGTAGGATATCCAATGGGCAAGGGATCTTAAAAAATATGCAGCGTGAGCATGGGACCTCCCAGTTTTTCACCCTCATCCGAGAATAGTAGGCATCCAGAAATAGGGCGAGTATAAGATCCTTGAGTTCTTATGTATGTTTACAGGACACAGGATATCTCAAACTGCTGCTTTAAAACAAATTATTTTTGTTCAACATGATTACACATGCCCAGGTTTCATCAATACAGCCACACTGTAAAACAATCGAGGAAACAAATGGACTTCACTTTCAACTCATGAAGCAACACACAACCAACAAAGTGATCGATGTTGAGTGATAAAACAAGCTTGTGTTCCTCTACTAGCGCACTGTTGATCCAGCAATGGATTATGTTGGTTCTCTAAGTCTGTTGAAGGAATAAAATTGTTTTCTTTAACTGGCTGCATATAAGTAAATCACAATCTACAGTTTATATGACAGTAAAATCATGTACGCAGAATACATTTTCTTGTCTGGACAACACTCAAGGCGTGGAACGAACAAACTTTATTTTCAAAGGGTCACGAAATGGGTACGCAGGCCTGTCTTACATTCAGCCCTTCTAATAACTCATCTTTCATTCATCAATTGTGCATGTTACATTCACATAGGAAAAAAACATCAAATGAATGTTGTAAACATAGACAATGCATGTTACCATGTTATGAGACAGGCAGGCAAATACATGTACACATGCACATTCAGAAACACATACATACATACCTGCATAATACTTACATCATTTACACACATCTCACAGTTATGCACCTATTCAATAACACACAAATACACATTCCCATGCATACACATATACCTACTCACAATCACAAACTCACTCACAAAAGTTGACTTATACACACATCCACCCATACATGCATACTCTCTCATGCCCATATATTTTCATTCATAGATACAGCAAGGCACATACATATGCTCCTTCCCAAACATGCATAATCGACACAGGAACATGTAGGCAGATATTTCATAATAAGACTGCTGCTGATATATTTTTATTGGCTACTGAAGAAGGGGACTGAGCATTAGTGAGAATGTAATGAGCGCTGTCATTCTGGTGCTTAAACTCATGAGTTTTCCCTGTTAATATTACTGAAGACTGTTTAATTAAGCTGGGCAGAACTAAGGAACTAAAACAAAAGCAGCTGTGTTCAGCATGAGAACTCATCTAATGGTGTAATCATCAAAGATGAGTTCACAAGAAGAAGAACAGACAGATATAATCAACATTTCTGCTGCTAGCAATATTAACAGACTGATTCTCTTCTTCACTGTGCCATCATCACATTCTTCTTCTAGCACCTGATCTAGACCAGGCCTTGACAATCATGCCCCTCCAATCTTCTCTCCCTTATGAATATATTAATGAAGCTGCTGTTTCCAAAATTATTATATTGGGGCACTCATGGTTAAACTATCCACATACATGTGTCTCTGTCTTCCTTGACTTTTCTTGCCTAGTATTTTTCCCACAAAAGGCTAATTTCTTTGTTCCCCTTCTGTTCCTTACATTTCATTTGTCCTGTCCTGATGATTTAGACGAGTGATCTTTTAAAACCTGTACAAGACAATATCTAGACATTTGTTTTCTTCTCTATCCATCATATTCTCAAAGATCCTTTCAACATTTTCACTGCCTCCAAGTTCTTCTTCTTCATTTACAATTAGATGTCAACCTGAATATTTGTAAAGAAAGCAGCAGACAAACTTAGGCTGTTGACATCTTCATAGAGTTTTTCCTCAAATGATACGAGCGCAGGCAACAATGATTTTCTCTATTCTGTATGTCGGACACTATTGCAGCAGATGTTTAGCTTCATTTCACCAAGTCCACAGTTACACTCATCGGTACTATACTTACTTACATAATGCAAAGGTATTGAGTTTACTGAACAGATGCTACTTCAGCCTGTCATGTCCTGTGCAGAGTCTGTTGTCCAACAGTCAGAAAAACAGACAAAACATAGCCTCGCAGTAAATGGATTTCTGTACTGGCATATATTTCATGTCTTTCCACATATCTCAGTCGTTGGTGTTCTGGATCAACTCTGCTGATGATATTCATGCATGCCACTATCTCAGTCCATCCAGTGTCATTTCTCTCTACCTCTTTCCCCACTGATCTTTCCAGTCATCACAATGTTTTCCAGTGCTTCTCTTCCCTTCACAAGACAAAAAAAACCAGGTCTATGCCTTGACTAGGTTCTATTCCCAGCAGAGGTAGGATCATTTTGTCTAACCAGTTTGGTTCAGGGATTACCCCAGTCTAATATAATTGGGTATCAGACAATTTTCAAAACTGTCTCGGAAGGAAATAACAAAAGAACTTTATTTTCAAGGATTAAGAATTGGACACTCAGGCCTGTATGGCATGCTGCCCTTCTTATTTATCTCTCTGCTTTCATACAGTATTTTATTCATACATCACTTATGAAGCTAATCTTGACAACAACAGAAACAGTATGTGTTATAAACGCATGGAAAATATGCAGTTATCAATAATACATGACTCACTAAAACTAATTTTTGACATGGCGATTATAAGCAGCCAATGTAGATGTAACATACCACAGTTAGAAGAATATGTATATATATATATAATATTCAAACAGGTTGCAATTGTATGTCTAGAGATTGGAGGTGCCTTAGATTTCTTGTGGAAGATTGCTTCATGGAGAGGCAATGAAAAAAGAAACTGACCAACCCTTCACACCCCAAATACATTTCAGGTTTTCATTTTAAGCCCCAAAAATAATTTCAGGTTTTCATTTGAAGCCACCCCCCCCCCCCCCCCCCCCCCCCAAAAAAAAAACATTTAAGATTTTCAATCTAGCTCCTTGGATGGATGGAACCCAGGACCTTCTGAGTGAAGATCTAACAGGTCACAATCCCACAGCAATATCTGCAATGAAACTACCTTTCACCAGAGGCAGGAAAATTTTGTATCATATTTTCACCTTGATGTCTGTAAAGACAGAACATTCATATTGACTAAATCTCTTCCAATGACAAAAATGGACCAAGAACAGAGAAGAACTCTCTATCACATGACATATTTACCTGGGCGACTGTGGAGGTAACTGCTGCAACTTCCAGTGTCCCCCACACAAACACGATTTCACAAAACGCAGTTCCCAAGCTCTCAACAGAGCCGACTTGGTTGCTAACGGCTTCCTCCGCAAGGACAACGAACAGCACCGTACACATTCCCGCAGTGGTTCTTTAGGACAGACTCCCAGCTGAGTCTGCCTCACGCAGTCATATTTCTGCTCTGCATGCAGACACAGGTCAAAGGAAAACATCCGATGAGAATAGCGAGGAATGAAGAGAAAGTCCGGCTCCACACCGAACTGGTAGTCTATAGGAAACGGTTGTGAGAAAGCTAAATAACAGTTCATTTCTTCACCGTATGTTTTTTTGTAGTTAGGCAGCAACATCTGTGAAAATATAACAAGGGATGTTACTTTATGTGATAATTATATAATTTATCAACAATAAAAGTGAACAGAAATGGCATGAGACATATGATATCATTTATAAATAATTCCTGCAATATAAAACCATCATGATCGCATAATTCTTCAATCATCATACTTGCAATATACAAACCATCATGATTTCACAGTGTGTCAGATCTTAGTCAGTTATGACTGAGCTACTGTATCACAGTAGACAGTAGTACTTGCTTTCTGTTAGCGCCGAATGTTGAGCGGCGCGCACCAAACCTGACACACCACATTGTGCCAACGGCTTTGTACGGAGGAGTGCAATTGGGAGGGCACAAGCCTGCAAGGAAATGCAGCCTAAAGACTAAATGTCATGGCAGGGCAGACCAGGCCCTAAGCCTTGGTCAGCAACTGGTCTAGGATGGAAGCTCTGACAGGCGGACAGAGTATTGCTTTGCTGATCCGGCAGCTTCTGCAGCTTGTCTTGTTCCAGACGTATTGGTGTTACCTTTCCTCTGGAGTAAACTAGGACAGGCCGAGAGAGCGACCATGTTGTATGGGCAATACATGGTCTCTAAATTCAGCCCAGGCTTTGTGTTATGGAGAGGGATAACTCCATTTTACAAACTATCGTCTGTCAAGACGGCAAGGTGCCAGTCAATCATGATTTCACAACACTGAAAGCCCAAAATAATGGGCTGTCCATAAAGTCATGGAATCATCTTGACTTTATGTTGAATAAAGCCAAGATGATTCCATAACTCTTCAGACAGCCCATTATTTTGGGCTTATATCACCAAGCATCTTTGGTGGGATAACTTCTACTCAACTCTTTGTTTCCTTTAACCCTGTTTTTTTTTTTTTTTCATATCTTATTCAGGACATTGCTGTCAACATCAGCATCTTTCAGCTGATTGTCGATTTCTTGGCAAGATTACACTCAGTAGTTTGCCATTGCTTTCTGAGCGGCCGGCTCACATACCCGTAAGTTACCGACGCGATTCAAACCACTGTTGATTCTCACCGTCGTCACGTTACCTATGAGAGTATACGAGATTACGGCAAAAAGTCGCTAACCTCTAGGCCAGGAAGTCGGCTAACCCTGGTTACATGTTTTAAATATTCCATAAGATATCACTTAGCAGCCGCAGCAGTTAACACATATGCCTGGTGGCCCAGAGGCTATGGAGTTTATGTCACTGCATGTCTTGAGGTTACCAACTTGAAGATCCCCTGCCAGTTCAGCCCTATTATGGCCACTTCTTCATGTGTATGACAAGAATGTATGGCAGAAGTCTTGCATGGGGTTTGGTAAAAATGCAGAATATCTCTTTATATGCACCTGATTGGCCTGAACTTGACCCCATGCCTATGACAGAAATCACTACACCACACTATACATGTTATATTGTTAACAGTTTCACTACAACAGAATGTACAAAGGACATAACAGATATACAACCTTGCTTGGTAAACTGCAACACTCATCTAGGAATGTCTGATCTGCTTCAATAGTTCCCTGATCCCGTGCTGTTACCCAGGCTTTTGTCACTAGTCGAAACAGATAGGGCAAGGGGTCCATGGAGACTGTTGTCATAAAAACTGGCAGACATGCGTGGTTATACTTTCCCCATATGCGAATGATGATCAGCAGTTCCCGAATCATGGTGAGAACCTGTTGAAATAAAATGGAAATGTACATATTACAACTACCAGCAAAATACAGCAGCTGTGGTGGTAGAGTGTTAAGAGCAATCATTCATCAAGATATTGGTATGAGTTCAAACTCCATTATTGGCATAAATAATTCAAGTCATCCAACTTCTGGCATGCTTAAACAGATAGCCCAACATTTATATGCATCTTGTTAAAAACCAGTTCTTTTTTCCAAGGAATGCCGCATACTCTTTCATGCATCATCTCTAGCGTGCCGTAGTTATAGTCCAAAGACCAGTACACAGTTTTTGTCAACATGTCAAGTGACCATATATTTAGCTTTGTAGAGACTCATAAATCACATTGCTCGGGGGAAAATGTGGTGGTTTTCTCTGAGGTTCCACAAGTAGTAGTTAAGATTTATTTAATTTTTATTTAGCACATGGCTAAGAGATTTAGATGCCTACCTTATATATCATGGGATGTGAGTTCTATTCCTTAGTAAGGCAAGGGGGTTTTGTTTACAGTAGGTGAAACTGTTGGACACTAGTAATAGGGACTTTATTTCAATATTAAGAAAACAGAAACAAGATTACACCAAAATGTGATAGATATTACAATGGTTAAACAAGTCAATAAATTAACATATTTGGGGGGAAATCATAACATTAAGACGGAAGTTGTGTGACAGTAAACAAGAGCAGAACAGACCAAGTAAAAGCTACATTTCAGAAGATGTAAAATATCCTGTTATAAATCACTGTCACTGTATGTCAGAAAGAGAGTACTGGAATATTATATAGAATCTGTTCTGCTGTGTGGCAATGGATCTTGGCATGTGAAGCAACAAACTGGGAAGATCTTGGAAGCAGTGGAGATGTGCTTTCTGAGGTGAATATTGCCAATATCTTAGATAGCTAGAGCAACTAAAGACGATTGCCTGGATGAGGCTATTGAAACTAGAACATTATAGACCACACAACTATAAGACAAAGACAAGTGTTCTTTGGTCAAATAACAAGAAGGGAGGCACTGGAGAACATCATCACAAATGGAAAGATCATTGGCAGAAGCAGACCAAGAGAAATGGTGCTTGAGGGTCTAAAATGACCAAAAGAACTGAACTAGAACACTAAAGACTGAGATCTGTGAAGAGACATGAATGCCTGGCCATGTAGCAAGTCCCCTGGTAATAACTGAGTTAAAATACAAACCTTAGCCTGTACACTGTCTAGACAGACAATCTTTACTGATCAGCCTAGAACACCCAGATGCCAGACACCAGCACAAGCACAAATATGTAATGATAGGCTGTATAGGAATCAGTTAACATCCCTCATTATACTTAATTACATCATCATGCAGCAGCGGCTGTACAGAATGTCACTCTCCAGACGGTCAGCCAGAGAGTGCCTGCAATGTCCTGCGTCCATCTTTGTGCCTATTCTTCCATGAAACCACTGCTTCCATCATATTATAATACACTAATTATAGCCCAGAAGGGTTGACATACATTATAATACCTTAATTATAGCCCAGAAGGGATGACAGATAGTATAATAGACATTACAATACCCTAATTACAGCCTATAAGGGTTGAACAGACATTTATTAGAACATCAGCTGCACTCACCTGTGGATCTTTAATTAGAGATGCCCCAGGGTATGACTGATAACTGGGGTACATTGAGACTGCTGCCAGAAGGTGGAGGACAAAGTCTGTAATCCACTGGATGAATGGTTGCAACGACTGCAATACAACTGTCAACAGAAACAAGTATGGATTAGTTTGTTGCATATTCTTTACAGGACGGCACAGTCAACACCAGCATTTTTTGAGCATTTGTGATGTCTTGGCAAGTTTATGTTCAGCAGTTTGTGATTATTTCCTGCAAGGCGGTCTGCTTCCATATCACCCGCAGCTGTGTTTTGAACAAGGTATGCGGGATTGTGAGTTGCATCCTAACCCCCTTGCCACAGTGCCAGCTTATGGATTAGGGACTCATTAAATTACATATTTTCCTCCTTCTCATACACATTCAGATGTCAATATAAATAAATCACAAAAAAGGTGCAATCAAATTGAGCTTGTTGAGATCTCAGTTGAGTTTGTCTTCAAATGGAGTGGGTGTAGACCAAAATAGTATTCTCTGATCTGTGTATGTTGGACAGTCCTACACCGAATATTAGCTGTCATTTTATCAGTCCCACGGTTACATTCATCCACTGCCTTGAGTTTATTAGATATTTGATTTTCCAGCCTGTTGGTGAAGGGGTAATTATGCATCATTATTTAGTGGTCTGAATGCTCTGATTCCAACTTGGTCTATCATTGCTTCTTGTAAATATTTTGGCCTTATTAAGGGTTACATCATTATAAGTAATATTTTTATCAGGCTAAAGTAGCCTTCCACTCTCCTTTGTCAATGTGTCGGCTTCTTCATTTCCAGGTATGCTGCCACTTTAAGAGATCCACCGTATGACACCCCTTTGAGATTTCTGACATGGTTCGTGGAAGTTTTAAAACATCTGCTATGTTACTATGGTAAGAAAATGGATCTGCAATGAAAACAGCATGATCAATAGTGCCTTTCTTATTAAAATAAAAAACCAGCAGTAGATTAAACATAATGAATTTAATTATAATAGACACAGTTGATCTCACTTATGTAAAATGAATGCTAAATGCTTTCATCAAATCAACAAATCAACCTGTTCGCTAGAAGAATTCCTCCTCTTCTTGTTCCTCTTTTGAGCAAAAGTGTATGCCATTGTTATGCACCTCAGACATGAGTTTGTCTGACTTTGGCATGCATTTGTGTCAGGTTTCCTTCCTGTACATAGATTCCATCCAAGGTAACAGGCTCTATCTATCCATGGGTCAGTTTTCATTCTTAATAATCTGACCGGGTATAGGTCTCATGGCCTACTTTTTGTGATTTCCAACTGACATGGGATTGTTAATGTATCTGATTTCACTACCAACAAAAAAATCAGGTGGAATGGAGGGAAAGACATATTACATCTTTAGATACTATTAGAAACCAGCCAAACAGAGGCCCCAAGAGCACCACATGGTGAACAGAACACAGAAGAAGAACCAACCGCAAATTACACCATTAAGGAAAGTCTATTTGCGGATGATCAAGCACTAAGAGCAAAATCAGAAGCAGAATTACAAGACCACATGAATAGTCTAAATGAAGTGTGTAAGGAACATAACATGAAAATTAGCACAAGTAAAACAGAGGTGATGACTATAACCAAAGAAGAAAAAACAACAAAGATTCATCTAAAAGAACACCACCTGAAACAAGTAAAGAGCTTCAAATACTTAGGAAGTAAGTGGCACCTTGAAAGTATGTGAGTTGGAATTTGGCCAAAATTCCATCTCAATGCCTGGGCAGAGCTTCAGAGAACATGCAATGCTCAAGCTGCATGTTCCCTCTCTCGGCCTTGCCTTGTTTATTCCAGAGGAATGGATAACCAGTACGTCTGGAACAAGGTAGGCTGCAGACCTGGTGGCTCAGCATCAAACCTCCAAAACCTCGTCTCCACGAGCAGGTGGCGAGTGGTGGCTGTCACAGGGCTGATCGCTAGCGACCGCTAAGTCACTGTAGCGCGGCCATCAGATCAGCTCAGCTGCGCTCTTGCTCGTTGTATGATCTAGGAGTAAGCTGTACACTGAGTGTGTGTTCGTGCCCACATCAGACGACAACAACACGACAACCATCACAGCGAAAAGGACTCAAGTAAACTCTGGTGCAGTGACAATCAACAGTATATTGACCGTTGGCAAGACATAAATGAAGTACTCACATGTCTACGGTGCTGATGCCTTCAGGCACTCACACCCGTCAAACACTGCCTCATCAGTCTCACAATGCACACTGTCGACCCGGCTACAGTCCTAACTGTCTAGGTTACCTTCATGCTATCCTACCCGATGCCAGAAGCATTCACACTATCCCACTCGGGTGTCAGAAGCTAAACTCGATCCATGACACCTCGTCAGCCTGCATCCGTTATTCCAACCTCTGGGCGACCTGCCGATGCCCGACGTGCTAGATATCTTCCAGGGCTACACCCATCCTCGTCCGATGCCTGCTCGTGTAAGTAGTTGCGAGGTATTGTGCAGTGTCCTCATGTGAGTGGAGTGCGTGCAGTGCTTTGAAGGTACAATGTTCCAATCTGCCTGCTAGATGTGAGTCGTGTCAATGCTGGCCAACAACTGACTCACGACAACCAGTTTGGTTGTTAATCTACGCACTTGTGACGTCTCCCTTGTTCCGTCAAAGTGCTATATGGTGCTCTTCTTCCACTTTCATCTTCTAGTGCACTTGCCTACTCTTTTAACTCTGTCTGGCTGTCATTCAGGCCATGACAGTGGCCACTCCCTTAAAACCATGGAACTTGACAGAGAGGCATTCAGCCAAGTCCCACAGGTGAGAGCCTCATACGCGCCTGAACCATAGGGCGCGTACATTTGTCAATCGCAAGTGTCTGGACCTGTGTAAGCATGTACTACCGTCAGACTCCCCACCTGACTCGTGCGGATCCCGCGACCAATGGGAATAGGCCCGCCAGAGATATTGCTCGTATGCTGCGAGCAAATCTCCCCTCCTGCCACTATGCGGATCTCGCGACCAGCGAGAATAGGCTCGCCGGAGATATCGCTCGTCTGTTGCGAATAAATCTCCACTGAGTAAAGAAACGATAAAAGTAGTGGTATTTCAATTGCGCTTGTGCTCCCACCTATGCTACACCCTTCATGTGTCTTCACAAACAAATGGCACATCAGAAGACGAGATCGAAAATAGTTGCAAACCAACTCATTGAATAAATGGCACCAATACTAAAGAACAAACACTTAGCAATAGTTACTAAGAAAACACTCTACAACACAATTTTTCTACCAACTCTATGCTACAAGTGCCAAACTTGGACAATGACAGAAAAAGAGAAAAGAAAAATCACAACAGAAATGAGATTCCTGAGGAGAACACTCAATGTACTAAGAAGAGAGAAAATCAGAAATTAAGAATTTTATTAGAAGGCAGCAAGTTAAATGGGTTGGCCATGTAACTAGGTTACCAACTAACAGTATACCACAACAAGCAATGATGTACAGACCAGATGCAAGAAGAAGAAGAGGCTGACCACGTAAATGGTGGACAGAGGGAATAGCAGAGTCCATGGAATCTTGATACGTGAAGCCCATAAGCACTGTTTATACTTCACCTCGACACCGCAAGGTACAGAGGAACCAGATGAGATGAGAGATGAGACTATCTAGCCGCTTGAGTTGAAACTGACAACCAGCAAAGATTAATCATAGCCTGCATATGATACACAGGGGTACTGAGTCGATCTCACTGCACCCACCACACAATGTGAACGATGGACGACCGATAAAGTCCACACTCAGTTTGCAAGAAAAAGAGTAAGATCTATTTAAACGAATGATGGCAATGGAAAATATCTTCTTTAGCAACTTAGCTCTCATTCTTGGATTTTCAGCTATGGTGTAAAAATGTCAAGGTTCTTCACCCTTTCCCTCATTGTCTAGACTTATTCCCAAACTTGAGGCCTACGTGGCTGAATGCAGTTTAAACTTCCAGTGGGCTGATGGCGGGATCGAAGCTCTACACTTCAGTTGGACATCAGCGCTGGCCTCTCGTTCAGAAAGCAATGGTAAACTACTGAATGTAAAATTGTCCAGAAAATCAATCTGGGTTGAGGTTGATCACAATGTCCTACAAAGGACATGCAACATTTATTCCCAAACTGTCATTAAAAATGTCAGTTTGGGAATAAATGTTGCATGTCCTTTGTAGGACATTGTGATCAATAAAAATGTCACTTTGGGAATAAATGTTGCATGTCCTTTGTAGGACATTGTGATCATTAAAAATGTCAATTTGGGAATAAATGTTGCATGTCCTTTGTAGGACATTGTGATCAATAAAAATGTCAGTTTGGGAATAAATGTTGCATGTCCTTTGTAGGACATTGTGATCATTAAAAATGTCAGTTTGGGAATAAATGTTGCATGTCCTTTGTAGGACATTGTGATCAATAAAAATGTCACTTTGGGAATAAATGTTGCATGTCCTTTGTAGGACATTGTGATCATTAAAAATGTCACTTTGGGAATAAATGTTGCATGTCCTTTGTAGGACATTGTGATCATTAAAAATGTCAGTTTGGGAATAAATGTTGCATGTCTTTTGTAGGACATTGTGATCATTAAAAATGACAGTTTGGGAATAAATGTTGCATGTCCTTTGTAGGACATTGTGATCAATAAAAATGTCAGTTTGGGAATAAATGTTGCATGTCCTTTGTAGGACATTGTGATCATTAAAAATGTCAGTTTGGGAATAAATGTTGCATGTCCTTTGTAGGACATTGTGATCATTAAAAATGTCAGTTTGGGAATAAATGTTGCATGTCCTTTGTAGGACATTGTGATCAATAAAAATGTCACTTTGGGAATAAATGTTGCATGTCCTTTGTAGGACATTGTGATCATTAAAAATGTCAGTTTGGGAATAAATGTTGCATGTCCTTTGTAGGACATTGTGATCGTTAAAAATGTCAGTTTAGGAATAAATGTTGCATGTCCTTTGTAGGACATTGTGATCATTAAAAATGACAGTTTGGGAATAAATTTTGCATGTCCTTTGTAGGACATTGTGATCATTAAAAATGACAGTTTGGGAAAAAATGTTGCATGTCCTTTGTAGGACATTGTGATAATTAAAAATGACAGTTTGGGAATAAATGTTGCATGTCCTTTGTAGGACATTGTGATCAATAAAAATGTCAGTTTGGGAATAAATGTTGCATGTCCTTTGTAGGACATTGTGATCATTAAAAATGTCAGTTTAGGAATAAATGTTGCATGTCCTTTGTAGGGCATTGTGATCATTAAAAATGACAGTTTGGGAATAAATTTTGCATGTCCTTTGTAGGACATTGTGATCATTAAAAATGACAGTTTGGGAATAAATTTTGCATGTCCTTTGTAGGACATTGTGATCAATAAAAATGACAGTTTGGGAATAAATGTTGCATGTCCTTTGTAGGACATTGTGATAATTAAAAATGACAGTTTGGGAATAAATGTTGCATGTCCTTTGTAGGACATTGTGATCATTCCCAAACTAAAATCTAAAAACCCAAAATTGTATTGCTGTCCTGGATTTTCCCATGTTCATCTCTTTCTTGTGTTCTTTCCCAGAATTCAAATTCAGCTTTAGAAACAACTAAGTTTATGCTAACTGCAGGCATATCAACCCAGAGAACAGAGTCAATGCTCATGAAGTAATGACTACTCCAATGAAATAAAGCACTAGGAGGCTTTTCAGATGCAGTTTTATTGCAGGATGCAAACAGTGAACTGAAAATAAAAGAGAATATCTGAGCACATTGTTACAGATATAGAGGACAGGGAAACCCAACACCAACACCATGTCTTTTTACTGGCAAACCTGATGATATTGAATAAAATCAAAGATGAGGTTAGCATGGCTGAATGGATAAGAGCGCTCAGCACTCTTAAACATTCGGTGTGCTGATGCCAAGGTAGCAGGTTCAACCCATACACCGGTCAATTGGACTAAAATGTTGACTTCTCGTCCTTGACTTGGGGATGTAAATTACAAGTTTCTCAGAAGTCGAAGTGGATTCGTCTGATGATGAGGGACACTCGTAACTACTCCGTCACAGCACCGGCTGACTGAAAGAGAGCAACAGTAAATCCCCTCGATGATGACAGACAGTCAGCCCCAAGCTTTGTACTTACACTGGAAAACCTCAAACATGATCTACATCAGTGTTCTGCTGGACTACCCCCCGAATGTAAATAAAGAAGTCGTAGTGGGTTTGTCTAATGGCAAAAATCAGCCCAGTGCACTAGAAGTAGTAACGTGTGTATGGACTATGCTAGAGTTCAATGTAAGCAAACACAAAATAAACACAATTGTACACAAAATTGACTACTTACTTTCTGTATTTGGTTTGGATCCACTTTTTTTGAAGGCATCTAACACAAAATCGTCAGGATCTAACGTTTTGCTGATCTGGTCCAGATCCATCTCAGGATTGATGCTGCACAGGTTGGACAGTTTCTCAGCAGGACTCTGGGGACATCATTGATAGAACTAATTTTCACACAATTATTGTGTACTCTTCTCCTCTCAAACAGCACAAACAGATTCTTTCTCTCTTCCTCTTCTTCTGCCTTGTATCTCCCAATGAAGAATTGAAGAGAAAGAATCTCGACTCTCAAGCAACTGACATCAAGCCCTGCATAGACCTGATTATGATCTCCTTTTGATCCCCAAAGCAACACAAGCCTTAAACCAAGACACGCTAAAGTACCTAATCTTGAGCTTTCTCCACATTGGCACACATCTAACCTCAACAAGCATCATTCTGCATTACTTGTCTGTTTACAGAGTCCAGAGACTGGCATTATATTTTGTTAACATGTTCTTTATGATCAATGTGTAAGTTGCACACATTCACAATTACACGGAAGTTATAGAGCAGGCCAAAATACCACTGTCTTGGCAAAGTTATTCACCCTCATTATCATCATGTGCTTTACCAGATTGGTGTAGATGTTCATACCACACCACATATCTCTGTTAGAGGAAAGAAGTTTACCCCTGGGTAACTTGGACACACTGATCTCTGACTTAGAGAGCTGCATATGAGGTGTGATGCACTCCCTTCAAAAGGAGTGTGAAGAAAATGAAGAAGAGGAGGACAAAGAAGAGGAGAAGAATAAGAATATGAGCATCTTACCTTGTCCTGTGCTATGACAGTTTTGGGTCTCAGACAGGACTTGATGACAGCAGCTATTGAATGTAATGTGATCAAGGCCCTACAGTCTGCTGCCCTCTGATTGCCGGAACCCAGGCAAGAGTACAGTGCCATTTTCAGACGCAGAAGACGTTGATGTAAAAGGTCTTGAAATGCCCCCGTTTGTTTCTGAAAATTGGAGCTCAGCTTGTCCACAATTCCTTCAATCATTCCTGCATGTCAGTGGGGAAACAAAGGTATACTTGTATGCTAGTTACATGAATTAAAAACACATCTCAAATCTTATTATCAACAACTCTATGCTCTTCTTCCTCCTTTCATCTATCAATGGAACACAGACCCACAAGCCACTCACACTGAGCCCGCTGTTGACTGGTTGGATTTTGAGGCTAACATTTCCAAAGCAACGGAATCACTATTCTCATGCCAACCCTCCTAAGTGACCCCTTAGACATGCACGGCAGGTTAGCGTTACTATTCTTTGCCTCCCTTATAGGCACTAGTAACACACAGGTGTCTCTATACTCTACAGTTTCCAAGCACAACATATACATGTTAATGCAATAAAACGGCACTGTATGTTTTGTATCACTGGTCTAATTTTAAAACGCCATTAGAACAAATGCATGCCTGATGTATTTAATAATAAATCCTTAGTGTGACGGGGCTGAACCTGTGTGTTTATCGGGGGCCCATAGGTGAAACAAAGTACAGTAACAGTAATGCTGCAGCCTATCATGAATGTCACAAGCGACAGCTAGGAGGTCAGCATGGCTGAATGGATAAGAACGCATGTTCTTAAACATCTGGTGTGCTGATGCCGAAGTAAGAGGGTTTAACCCCTGGACTGGACAGTTGGGACTAAAATGTTGACTTCTAGACCTTGATTTTGGGACGTAAATTACAAGTACCTTCTGAAGTCGGAGTGGGTTTGCCTGATGGCGAGGGACACTGGTAATAGAGAAAGCTAATCCACATGCAAAATTCAATCCAGTGCTACTAGAATCAAGGTGTGTAGACTACACTTGAGTTCAAAGCGAACAAGCGCAAACAAAAATTAAGAGATAGCTAAGAAGGGTTAGGGGTGGGGTAGGCTTGGTGGGAAAGAAGCTGGCCAATTCAAAGGTGCCATGAGAAATAAGCAGATTATGATGCACCAAGTGCATGACTTTCGCACCCCCAGGGTAGGGTGACTGTAGGGTAGGCACACACAGTGGTGCATTTCTGGGGCGATTACAATCAGGTGGTGAAGACATGTCTGGCTTACAGGGTTTGGATGCATGACCCAGGCAGGCCTGCATCCCAGATTGTCAAAAAGATAAAGAGGGCAGAACACTCATGGAAGGGGCGACTCTTTGCTGATGATCAGAAACCTGTGCTTGCTCCATGGTGGAGTTTATACTACTATGAAGTAAACATGAGTGCATTATTTATAGTCTAAATGACCACTGGGGAAGCCATATTTATTTAGTATCCTCTGACCAAATATAAAATGTAAGAGAACAAATTGTGCAATAGTTAGGACATGGGGTGAAGAGGACATTGAAATTAGGGCTTCTGGTGCAAAATGGTGGGCAGGTTGTTAAGCCGTTAAGGCTTCAGGAGTGTTTTTGCTTCTGGTTATGGTTTGCTTGCATTTGCGTCATAGTTAGACTGGTAGTACATGGTTCTGTCGCCCAGCTACTGAGTTAAGTGTGTGGAGCTGCATAGTGAGCTGTGGATTTCAGTGTGGAGTGCTTTTACATCTGTCCATAGTGGTTTGTATTGTGAACTGCACTGTTCTAGAAATATAGTGGCCTGCCGGTTACTGAACTAGCTGGTTTTGCCTTAAGCAGTGATGTGTGTGTGACTGCTAATTTTCTAGTGAAAGCAGCTTCCATCAACAATGAACTGTAATTTTAGTGGCAGACTGTTGTGTTGGCATTCTGGCAGCAGCCTTCCACATGTATGCCTGTGCCAGTGCTGTTGGTTTGTTAGGACTGCTGTTTCAATTTTCACATGGGACAGTGTGGAGCATTTTGTGTGATATTCACTGGCACAGGAATAGACCATTATGGGGTGACCCTTAGCCATGAAGCTGGAACTGCGACTAATGACTAACTAACATTTAAATGAGCAACAAGTATGTTAACAACACTAAATTCTTTCTCAAACAAGTCACAAAGTATTACCTTGCCTCACTGCAAGCAAGACATCCCAAACATCTAGACCTACAAACATTGTGTACTCCAGCAACAGCACAACAAATGTAGGCAACATCTGAAGAGATCCTTCTCGTGAATTAAACATACGAAAGAGGTAGAGACGACCCTCCCCCAATCCGACCAGACCACAGCCTGTGTTTGTCTGGACCGCTGATACCAGATGAGGGAGTCGACAACCGAGACCGTTTTTCTGGAGGCTCTCCTGATGAAAGGTCAGACGTCAGCAAAGTTTTGAAGTTTATCAGTTGATCCAACGAGGCTTTGTAGATGACCTAGTAAACACAGGAAAAGAACAAGCAGATCTAAGTGTTATATTGTTTGTATAATATCACATGATCATCTCATTATCAGTATGTGTAGAGGCTAGCACACTAGCCAGCTACTCCAGTGCTTCTGGGTTTAAATCCCCTATGAGGCAAGAATTTTATGCTATCACATGGTTGCCTGGCTGACCCAGAAACTTCTTTGCATTTTTTGCTACTCATCTGATGTGGCTGGGTCAACCCTACAGCTGTACTGGTCAGAAAAAAATAATCCCACCACTGCTGGGATTTGAACTCAGATTAGCATCTTGGTAAGTAAGTGCACTAGCAACCACACCACTGCAACTCCTAAAAACTGGATATCAGATAATCTGCTGAGATGTTAGGTGGTTGGTACGATACTACCCACATCCAGTATCTATTGTCACAAATATATGGGCCTTTCCCTTCCCTACAAATGATGGCCTGGGTACTAGCTCCTGATTCTTTTATTACTAAAGATATTTCAATGGAGGTGTTGGCAGCAACAATGGTACTTCTTTGTTTAAGTCGCAAAACTACACCCATGCGTACATACTGAATGATTCGCCGAGTGTGATCTGGAAAGTAAAGGCTGGTTTCGCATAATGAACCCCTGCTGAGGTTCACACATCGTGAAATTTGAAGTTGACCATCTTGTTTTTATTTCCAGCTGCGAGGGATTTTTAACATTCGCAACGTGCTCATATGTCCTATTTATTTGCCCTTTTCTGAGAAGGCTAGCTGGTTCACTACCTAGGGATCAAGATGGAAAACACACACACACACACACAGAGGGGGTGGTGGGTGGGGGGGGGGGGGGGGGGAGAAAAAAAGAGAGAGAGAGAGAGAGAGGGGGGGGGGGGGGTAGGAATAGGGAGAGAAGAAGGTGTGGTTGTGTTTTTTAAAATAAATTCTTTCCATCTGGATATGAACTTTAAACCTTTCATACATATGCTATACCTCTTTAAACCTTTCACACACATGCCATACCTCTTTATACCTTTCATACACAGGCTACATCTCTAATCCAAGCTCCTCTCTAAAATGCATAAAGTACTACATCAAAAGAAAAAACAGAAAGCAGTTGCTTGATAACTCCAGAATAGTTTCATGCCCTACAATCATGTCCCTTGTTTTTTACAGCATCTGTTTGAGAATTGTTTGCTCAGACCTATCCTTATCTGAAGAGGCTAGGCATCTACACCAATACCACGGCAAACAGAAGCAACACAACAACCTTAAACTCCTTTTTCTTCAAAACAATGATCCAGTACTTCTCAAGCTTCAGAGGCCTCCATGGCCTGGTGGTCAAGCCACCTGCCTCTTGCTCCGAAGGTTACGAGTTCAATTTTGGACTTTAAACAAAATCTGTCGTCACTAGACATACAGTGAGCGGCTCTGGGCAATGACTTCAGTAGGTTGTTCTGTGGAATGAGACCGAGCCATATGGGAACAAACTTGCAGCAATGAAGTCAATCCTCTGACCTTTAAACCCACTTAAACCTCTCCAGTGAGAGAAATATGATTGGCTATTCCAACCCCTATCAAAAGAAGAAGAAAAATACAATAGTCATAAATAAAGGTAGTTACAAGTTAGTTGCATATTCTTTACAGGTCGCAGTCAACCTCAACATCTTTTGGCTGTTTGTGATTTCTTGGTAAGTTTGAGTTCAATAGTTTTGCCATTGGTTTCTGAATGGCCGGCACTCACACCATTGTATGGAAACCAACGCAAGGTGGTTTGCTTCCAAATCGCCTGCATCTGTGTTTTAAATGAGGTATGCAGGATTACGAATTGCATTTGTAACACCTTCGCCACAGTGCCGGCAACAAAGGCAGACAAAACCCAAAATAATTCAGGAGCCAGCCGATCTCTCGCAGGCACCAGATTACATTTTTTTCAAAATGTTTTTTTAAAACTGAATTTTAAACAATTCAGGAAAAATGTTCATGGCATCAGAGCCGTATTTGTCTAACCCTGGTCATAAAAATACTAGATGCATGTAACCGTAAATATTACCTGGTAACTCTGCCGATGAATAATTCTGATAGTGCCGTCAAGGTACGTGCAGGCAAAATACGACAGGAAATTGGTGGATTCCATGTTGAACGAGCGGCTGATTGGCAGCTTGGGCCTGGCTATGCCGGTCAGGCCTGAATTGTGTGTACAAGAGGACTTATGCATCCAGTGCTTTGTTTTGTAAGCGTACTCAGTGACGGAAGCATTCTGAAACATTTTGTGCAGGGGAATGGACTGTTCCATCAGATGCCACACCTGTTGGCAAGGAAATGTGACATCTTTAAGGGAAAAGTCAAATCACTAAGAATAACAAGTCAAATCATTCATTTAAAAATAGTCAAATCACTAAACAAATTTTTAAAAAATTTAAAAAAAAAGTCAAATCACTAAGAAAAACAGTTGAATTACTAAGAAAAAAGTAAAATTATAATGGAAAAAAAAGCCACACATAGTAACACACAAGCAAATAACATATCTTAAGATATTATTGGGTACTCTTGGCCATGTGCTCACTTTTTTTCCATCATCATTTCAAAACTGTATTGATTCAAGAAGCCAAAGAAGGTTGATAAACCAACACAGAACTGGTGCCGTTAGCTGCTACATGCTGCAGGATTTGCTGAGGAGGGGATCCGAGCACTTATGGACTGAATGGTTAGATGTGAAAGAGGATGATCTGTCGACTGACTAACTAATTGATTCAAGAATCAACATCTTACACCTTCAGGGGCAAACCCCTAGATGCTCCGTCTTCTGCAGCAAATGTTATAAATAAACACACATAGTATTGTTTGGCGCTCATAGAAGGAGAAGGAAGTAGATGCACTAGACAACATAAAATTTGAAAGCTGTAGTTACCAACCGGGATTAAAACCTGTCATCTCCAAATGACGACAGCGCCTCACTGCAGGAACAAGTGTATGTCGACGCATGACCAACTAGACACTCCCTTCTCCTTTTACGAGCGCAAAACAATACTATGTGTCTCAAAGGGTTCCCCAATTGATTTGCAGCAGATGTTGCAAGGTGTAGATGCTAATCATTCCACTGACACACACTGGTGATGAACACAATGGCCTTGTCCTATCACATTTCCCTCTTTACCAGAAACACACTAATTGTTCCACTGAAACTGATGGTGAGTACTTAAACTTTGTCCTATCACATTTCCCTCTTTACCAGAAACACACTAATTGTTCCACTGAAACTGATTGTGAATACTTCAACTTTGTCCTATCATATGTGCCTCTTTGCCAGATCCACACGTATTGTTTCACTGAAACATTGGTTGTGAAAATGTCAATTATATACTCTCATATGTGCCTCTTTGCCAGATCCACACGTATCATTTCACTGAAACACTGGTTGTGAAAATGTTAACTACATACTCTCATATGTGCCTCTTTGCCAGATCCACACGTATTGTTTCACTGAAACATTGGTTGTGAATATGTCGACCACACATTCTCACATGTGCCTCTTCACCAGATCCACATGTATCATTTCACTGAAACACTGGTTGTGAAAATGTCAACTATATACTCTCATATGTGCCTCTTCACCAGATCCATACGTACTGTTTAACTGAAACATTGGTTGTGAATATGTCGACGTCATATTCTCATATGTTCCTCTTCACCAGACCCACATTTCTGAATAAGTCATTTCATCCACCACCGTGACTTCAACTATTCATCATTTACAGATAGTATTCAGTATGTCTGCCTTGTCCATGAAGGCTTTTAAAATGTCAAAACATATAAATGCCACGATGAAAGAATCAGTGGAAAATGAATGAAGACAGATGGAGTAAGTATGGACAACAATCCCTTTCAAATTAATATCCAAACTGTGGCTGATTCAGTCACAGGATGGGCCCCAATTATAACTTCTCTTCTGTGGTTGAACAGGGTAGGGGTAATGGGAAAACAGGCGGAGTAAAATATTACCTCGATACAGCTGAAGGTTGAAGTTCCCCAGCAAGCCAACAGAACCTCGCTACTCTCGCGGCTGAGAAAACTGAGCTTTGTCAGACGAGCCTCCTGAGATCCAATGTCGGGCTGCAAGAAAAGGAAGTGTATATTCTTCAATTGTTAACATTATGATTACTCAAAGAGATCCAATGTCAGGCTGTAAGAAAAAGGATTGTATATTCTTCAATTGTTAACATTACGACGATTATTCAAAGATATCCAACACCAGGTTGCAAGAGAAAGGATTGTATATTCTTGAATCGGTAACATTACGATTACTCAAAGATATCCAATGTCAGGCTGCAAGAAAAAAGATAGTATAGTATATTCTTCAACTGTTAACATTACAATAATTACTAAAAGAGATCCAATGCTTGAATGGTTACAGGAGCCATCACCACCATGTAGCTGATCCTTTGTAGAACATCGCTCTCACCACAGCCCACAAGATAGATTCTCAATCCTGTGCTAGTTCTCTTGCCTTATGCATTGTGATTCTATGCTGCGCCATAAGTTCTTAATAATGTAACCTAACATGGGTACCAGGAAATGTCTTAGAAAGTAAAAGCGGCCGGGATGATATTGACCACATCACCCCTCGGATGTTGCTTGGTTTACCAAAAATATGGGCGCTAGCACTATAAACCTGAAAGTCAGAAAAAAGGTCCTTAAAACTGTTCCTGTAGTCAGTCAAATATCAGCCAATAGACTGCACTCTCGCCTGTACATTGTGGCATGTACTGTGAAAACACTTGTAATGTACCACTTTATTCACCTTCTTATTCATGCACCTGGTCTGGAGCAGACATTAGCAATCTTACTTCTCCAGGACATGACATGTTTTATTAAATAAACAAAAGCCTCAAACAGAATCACAGTCAAGTAAGTAAAGGTCCTTTTGTAAGCCTAAAGCATATTGGGCATATGACGCCACACCCATATTTGTATAGACGAAACAGCACTCAATGGGTGATTTGGTCGCTATGACAACAATCATCCTTACTTCCCCAGACACTTCTCGATATCAATTTTACGCTGGGTTGACCTGGGAGCCAAAATCAATTCTGAAAAATATGAAACACATCAAACCCAAGACCAGCAGTACAGCAGCCGAGAATCATGCCCTTCACATGATTTTATTAACACATACAAATTAGTTGCATATCCTCTACAGGATATCACAGCCAACCCAAGCATTGTTTGGCTGTTTGTGATTTCTTGGCAAGTCTATGGTCAGTAATTTGACATTGTTTTCTGAACGAATGGCACTCATACCATTGAATGGCAGCCAGCGAAGGGCAATCTGCTTCCAAATCGCACGCAGCTGATCAACACATAAGAAATACAATACAAAGCTGACAAAACTACTCACCACAAGTAGGTCATTATGGCCGAATGGATAAAAACATGTGTTCTTAAACATCTGTTGCGTTGATGTCGAGGTAACCCCTACACCGGAGATTTGGACTAAAATGATGACCTATCGTCTTTGACTTGGGGACGTAAATTACAAGTACCTCAGAAGTCGGAGTGAGTTTGCCTGATGGCGAGGGACATTGCTTATAGGGAAAGCTAATCCATACACAAAATTCAGTCCAGCACTAGAAGTAGTGCACGAGTAGTGGATAATTTTAGATACCTAGGGGCATTTATAACATCAGATGGAAGATGTACAACAGAGATTAGGAGCAGAATAGGGCAGGCCTCAGTCTCATCATGTTCCTCTTGTACCTTGCGGTGTCGAGGTGAAGTATAAACTTTGTGAGAGTGCCCGGTTTTGGGCTTCGTATATCGACATGCCCATGGATTCTGTTATTCCCTCCGTCCAACGTTTACGTGGTCGGCCTCTTCCTGTTTCCATCTGGTCTGTACATCATTGCTTGTTGTGGCATGCTGTTGACTGGTAGTCTACTTGCATGGCCAAACCATTTGACTTGCTGCTTTCTAATAAAATCTAGAGCAGCTTTAACCCCCACTTTAGTCCTGATTTCTTCATTTCTGATCTTATCTCTTCTTGATACGTTGAGTATTCTTCTCAGGAACCTCATTTCTGTTGTTGTGATTTTTCTTTTCTCTTTTTCTGTCATTGTCCAGGTTTGGCATTGGTAGCACAGAGTTGGTAGGAAGATTGTGTTGTAAAGTGCTTTCTTAGTAGTTATTGATACATGTTTGTTCTTTAGTATTGGTGCCATTTGTCCAATGAGTTGATTTGCCTTATTGCACCTATTTTCGATCTCGTCTTCTCATCTGCCATTTGATGATATTATACTTCCTAGGTACTTGAAGCTCTTTACTTGTTTCAAGGGATGTTCGTTTAGGTGAATTGTTGCTGTTTGTTCTTCTTTAGTTATAGTCATTACCTCTGTTTTGCTTGTGCTAATTTTCATGTTATGTTCCCTACACATTTCGTTTAGACTATTCATGTGGTCTTGTAATTCAGCTTCTGATTTTGCTATTAGTGCTTGGTCGTCCGCAAACAGGAGTTCTCTAATGGTTAGATTTGCAGATGGTTCTTCTTCTGTGTTCTCGTCATGCGGTATTCTTGCTGTCTCTGCTTGGCTGGTTTCTTTACATATGTTGTCTATATATGTTATGAACAAGAGAGGGGACAGGACACAACCATGTCGTACTCCAGATCTTATGGTGAAGGGTTCTGAGTGTCCTCCAGTTGCTCTCACTATGCATTCACTGTTGTTGTATAAACTTCTACATAGGTTTGTTAGATGTGTACTCACTCCATATTGTTTAAGGATTTCCCACAGCTTGTTTCTATCTACCCTATCAAATGCCTTTTCTTGGTCAGCAAAGGCTAAGTAGAGTGTTTCATTGAATTCAATTGATTTTTCTATAAGTTGTCTAAGAGCAAAAAATGGCGTCTGTGCATCCTTTGTTTTTCCTAAATCCAAGCTGCGTTTCGCTTAGCTGGGGTTCTAAAGTAGTTCGTAATCTTTTTTCAAGAATTTTGCAAAATATTTTCCCAGTATGACTCAACAGTGAAATGCCTCTGTATTGTGTGCAATCTCTTTTGCTGCCTTTGTTTTTCCAAATTGGGATAATTATGGCGTTTCCCCAGTCTCGTGGTGTCTGTTGTTCTACCCAAACATGGTTGAATAGTCTATGTAGCCAAGCTGTTCCTACTTCCCTTGCTGCTTTAATTAGTTCATTTGGTATTTCATCCTGTCCTGGTGATTTGTTCAATGGGGCTAATCTGATGGCTTCTATAATTTCTTCTTTTAGTATGTCTGGTTCTAGTTCCTCGGTGACATCTGTGTAGGTCTCTTGAATTCCTGTGACATCTGATGGGATGTTGAGAAGTTGTTCGAAATACTGCTTCCATCTTATTAGGATCTGTTTTTGTTCACTTATTGGTTCTCCATTTTCGCTGTTAATTATTTCAGTTGGGTAGTTAATTATTTCAATAGGGCAGGCAAAAGCCACATTTCAGAAAATGAAGAGTATCTTGTGCAATAAGTCACTATCACTGAATGTAAGAAAGAGAGTGCTGAAATGCTATGTAGAACCAGTTTTGCTGTATGGCAGTGAATCTTGGAATGTAAATGAACAAAGTAAGAAGAAATTAGAAGCAACAGAGATGTGGTTCCTGAGACGAATGTTGCGAATTCCTTGGACTGCCAGAGTAACTAACGATGACTGCCTGAAACAGGCTAATGAAACTAGAACATTATATACAACAATAAGACAGAGACAAACATCTTTCTTCGGTCACATGATGAGAAGAGAGGCATTGGAGAACATTGTAACAACTGGAAAGATCGAGGGGAAGAGAGGCAGAGGCAGACCAAGAGAAATGATGCTGGATGGATTGAGACGGTGGTATGGAGGAATATCAGCAGCAGAGTTGATCCAGAAAACCAAAGACCGAGATCTGCGGAGAGCCATGAACGCCTACGCCAGCTGGCACGGCACTTGATGATGATGATGACTAGAAGTAGTAGCGTATATGGACTACGTTTGAGTTCAAACCGAACAAGCGCCAAAAAAACAAAAAAACAAATCAAACAACTACTCACCACAACCTGCTTTTTCAAAAAGAAACTGGCAGAGGCACTGCATCTGATGCTGCACTGGTGGTTCTTTAAAGATAAGGAAGCCGTGAAACAATGGACAGATGACGTCAGTTGACCATCACTTGTGGCTATCAGGATTTGCCCATCTGGCATAAAAGCGATATCAGCTTGAGCCACGTGAGTGTTGGTTTGCCCAATGCAGGCCTTGGATGTGATCAGCGTTGTGGTTTGATCTGGCATCAGGCCGACGTGAATCTAAAATAAAACCATTCTCTATAGAAACCAAAATCTGAAATAAACCATTCCATTAAAAAAAAACACCCACCCACCTACACACACAGATATATAAAAAAGCACAAACATTCTTTGCTTTCCAAACAAAATTAAATTCTTAAATGTGATATCTGTCATTAGGACACAATTTACTCACAATTACCGCCAACCAAAGATGAACTAGTTAGGTTTTTTCCCAAGTATTCTGGATAATTCTTGCTGTGGTGCCCACCTGCTCTTCAAGTATATTATATAATTCTTGCTGTGGTGCCCACTACTCTCCAAGTATATTATATAAGTCTTGCTGTGGTGCCCACCTACTCTCCAAGTATATTATATAATTCTCGCTGTGGTGCCCACCTAATCTCCAAGTATATTATATAACTCTTGCTGTGATGCCCGCCTACTCTCCAAGTATATTATATAACTCTTGCTGTGGTGCCCGCCTACTCTCCAAGTATATTATATAATTCTTGCTGTGGTGCCCACCCACTCTCCAAGTATATTATATAATTCTTGCTGTGGTGCCCACCTACTCTCCAAGTATATTATATAATTCTTGCTGTGGTGCCCACCTACTCTCCAAGTATATTATATAATTCTTGCTGTGGTGCCCACCTACTCTCCAAGTATATTATATAATTCTTGCTGTGGTGCCCACATACTCTCCAAGTATATTATATAATTCTTGCTGTGGTGCCCACCTACTCTTCAAGTATATTATATAATTCTTGCTGTGGTGCCCACCTACTCTCCAAGTATATTATATAATTCTTGCTGTGGTGCCCACCTACTCTCCAAGTATATTATATAATTCTTGCTGTGGTACCAACCTACTCTTCAAGTATATTATATAATTCTTGCTGTGGTGCCCACCTACTCTCCAAGTATATTATATAATTCTTGCTGTGGTGCCCACCTACTCTTCAAGTATATTATATAATTCTTGCTGTGGTGCCCACATACTCTCCAAGTATATTATATAATTCTTGTTGTGATACCAACCTACTCTTCAAGTATATTATATAATTCTTGCTGTGGTGCCCACCTACTCTTCAAGTATATTATATAATTCTTGTTGTGGTACCAACCTACTCTTCAAGTATATTATATAATTCTTGCTGTGGTGCCCACATACTCTCCAAGTATATTATATAATTCTTGTTGTGGTACCAACCTACTCTTCAAGTATATTATACAATTCTTGCTGTGGTGCCCACCTACTCTCCAAGTATATTATATAATTCTTGCTGTGGTGCCCACCTACTCTTCAAGTATATTATATAATTCTTGCTGTGGTGCCCACATACTCTCCAAGTATATTATATAATTCTTGCTGTGGTGCCCACCTACTCTCCAAGTATATGATATAATTCTTGCTGTGGTGCCCACCTACTCTCCAAGTATATTATATAATTCTTGCTGTGGTGCCCACCTACTCTCCAAGTATATTATATAATTCTTGCAGTGGTGCCCACCTACTCTCTAAGTATATTATATAATTCTTGTTGTGGTACCAACCTACTCTCCCAAGTACATTATATAATTCTTGCTGTGGTGCCCACCTACTCTCCAAGTATATTATATAATTCTTGCTGTGGTGCCCACCTAATCTCCAAGTATATTACATAATTCTTGCTGTGGTGCCCACCTACTCTCCAAGTATATTATATAATTCTTGCTGTGGTGCCTACTCTCCAAGTATATTATATAATTCTTGCTGTGGTGACCACCTAATCTCCAAGTATATTATATAATTCTTGCTGTGGTGCCCACCTACTCTCCAAGTATATTATATAATTCTTGCTGTGGTGCCCACCTACTCTCGAAGTACATTATATAACTCTTACTGTTGGTATATTTTCTAACATGTGGAATTTAGCCTACCCTTTGCCATTTCAAACCATCATGGGATTTTTAACATGCACAAGGGTCATCCTATCTATTTGCCCTTGTCCAAGAAAGGTAGGTGTCCATTACACTGCCCAGGATTCAAAGAGAGTGCAACATCCTCAAAATGCTTGTAAAAATGTTCCTCTAAAAGGATCTTAATTTTGGTACCATCTGAGTTAGTGGTGGATCCCGAACCCCCATGCACCTATGGTAAGTACCTAGAATAGCTGATTAATACTATTTTTTTTAGGTAAACGTTATATTATAAGAATAACACTTTTGGCCACTGAAGGAATTAAAGTAACAAGGGCAGAACCAGTTAAAGTAACAAGTGGAACAGAACCAGTTAAAGTAATAACTGGGACAGAACCAGTTAAAGTAACAACTATGATAGAACCAGTTAAAGTAACAACTAGGTCAGAACCAGTTAATGTAACGACTAGGCCAGAACCAGTTAAAGTAATAAATGGGACAGAACCAGTTAAAGTAACAACTGGGACAGAACCAGTTAAAGTAACAACTGGGACAGAACCAGTTAAAGTAACAACTAGGACAGAACCAGTCAAAGTAAAAACTAGGACAGAAACAGTCAAAGTAACAACTAGGGCAGAACCAGTTAAAGTAACAACTAGGACAGAACCAGTTAAAGTAATAAATGGGACAGAACCAGTTAAAGTAACAACTGGGACAGAACCAGTTAAAGTAAAAACTAGGACAGAACCAGTTAAAGTAATAACTAGGACAGAACCAGTTAAAGTAACAACTAGAACAGAACCAGTTAAAGTAACAACTAGGACAGAACCAGTTAAAGTAACAACTAGGACAGAACCAGTTAAAGTAACAACTAGGACAGAACCAGTTAAAGTAAAAACTAGAACAGAAAAAGTCAAAGTAACAACTAGGACAGAACCAGTTAAAGTAACCACAAGTGCTGAACCAGTTAAAGTAACCACAAGTGAATAACCAGTTAAAGTAACAACTAGGACAGAACCAGTTAAAGTAACCAC
Source organism: Cepaea nemoralis (assembly GCA_014155875.1). Lineage (NCBI taxonomy): Eukaryota > Metazoa > Mollusca > Gastropoda > Stylommatophora > Helicidae > Cepaea > Cepaea nemoralis. The sequence continues at coordinate 170,442 of JACEFZ010023227.1, read as the reverse complement.
AAGGACAGAACCAGTTAAAGTAAAAAGTGAACAGACCACCTACCATTCCTGTGGATGTGATAGCTATCCACCCATCAACTGGCTTCTTCCCAAACTGTGTGACAGAAGGGGACATCTTGGCTCTGGTAAACTTCTCATTGTACAAGCTGTCTCTTGACTCAGGGTTGAACTGTGCCTGAAATCATGTTAACCATAGTGAATTGTACAAGTTATTTATTGATTCAGGATTTCAACAATACAGAAATCATTGTAACTATATTAGTGAATTGTACAAGTGAATTGAGTCAGGGTTGAAAATTGCTGAAATCATGTGAATGGTACCAAGGTTGGCTGCAGTGGATCTCCAGAACTCTGTCTCTCCCCATGATAGTGCAGTATGACATCCCTTTTCAGTCAATCTCTTGATGTTACACCCTCTCACTTAAACCACTGTCTTCCACTTGGATGTCAGTGTTTCGCCTTTCCTTCCAGTTTCAGCTTGTGCTGGAGTATTATATCTCTTCATTTCTCAAGAACATTAAATTTAGCACCAAATGCAGAAAATCCAATTATTAAACATTAATCAATATTACTGTATGAATTAGAAACTGAGAAAGACTAAGCCAATTACTAACATTTGCAAACATTCATGAATGTAAAATGCTGTAAAATGTACAGAATTGTTTGCATATCCTTTACAGGACATTGCCTGGCCAACGCTAACCTCTAGGCCAGGAAGCCGGCCTGTACAGAATAGAAAGACAAATGGTACACAGAATAAAAAATGTGAAGCTCACGGAGAGAACTAAACAAAGACCAGTCAATCAAACTGTGAGGACAAGATACTGGCACTGCATAGGATAGACACTGAGAAAATCTGATTACAACATGACTAGAAAATCCTTTGTAACTCACAGCACCAACCAAGTAGAGACCTGCAAACACCTGGAGATAAGAATTCAAGACATATACGCATAATGGAAATTGATGAAGAACAGTATGGATTTGTGGAAGGAAAGGGTACAAACAATGCATTATATACATTACAAACACTAAAAGAAAGACATATATGTTCATAGATTACAGCAAGGCATTTGATAAAGTAAAACATGATGAACTAATTAAAATGTTGAAAGATATCAACATTGATGGGAAAGATCTCAGAACATAAAAAATATTTACTGGAACCAAGTGGCTGCAATTAAAATGGGAAATTAAGAGGACAATTATGAAAAAATAAAGCTAGGAGTATGACAGGGATGTGTTTTGTCACTGGATCTCTTCTCCCTCTTTGGCTAGGTAATAATTAGAGAGATAAAAGAGAAGCAGGGAATACTAATTGGAGGTTATAATATAAACAATATACGCTATGCAGATGGCACAGTATTGGTGGCAGACAATGCAAAAGATCTACAGCAATTGTTAGACATTGAAGTAACAGAGAGTGCAAAGAGAGGACTCTCCTTGAATATCAAGAAAACAGTAACAATGGTGATATCAAAGAAAAAGGTGACACCAAACCGTGAAATGGAAATAGAAGGGAAAATTCTTAACCAAGTAGATAATTTTAAATACCTAGGGGTATTTTAAGTACCTAGGGGCAGAGAGTGCTGAAGTGCTATAAGGAACCGTTTTGCGACTATGGCAGTGAATCTTGGAATGTAAATGTAACAAATTAGGAAGAACTTGAAGGACAACAGAGATGTGGTTCCAGAGACAAATGTTGCGAATAACTAATGACTGCCTGATAGAGGCTAATGAAACTAGAACAGTATATGCAACAATAAGAAAGAGACAGCTTTCTTTAGTCATGTGATGAAAAGAGAGGCATTGGAGAACAGCATGATGACTGGAAAGATCAAAGGTAAGAGAGGCAGAGGCCGACCAAGAGAAATGATGTCGGATTGATTGAGACGGTGGCAAGGACGAATATTTTCAGCAGAGTTGATCCAGAACACCAAAGAGCAAGATTTGTGGAGAGACATGAGAAGGATATGGAGAAAGATCCATGACATAGCAAAGACAGGCTTGGCTGAGGGCCTATGCCTTGGTGAGGATAAAGGGCACAATAAAATAAGAATAATTTCCTATATGAATCAGTACTTACCTGTACTCCACTGTGCAGCCATGCTAGAACCAAGACATCTTCTTTGTCCAAATCCACAGTTCCAGCTTCTTCCCAAACATTCAGTAAATAATTCTAGACAGAAAGAAAAATAAAAATACCATTACAGAATGTGCAACACTGCTAGTGTCATCTGCTGGTTGCCTTGAGACGGTTTGAGGATTGAAGGTCGCTTGTCCTAGAGCGGATGTGATGGAGTGTACAGGCTGAGATTTGTATTTCACCTCTTTTGGATAAAAAGTCTTTGTCAAACAGGCAGTTATAATCCAGACCACTTAATGTGAAGCTGGTTTCCTAACTGCTTTATCATGCATATGTTGTTTGCTTCATGAAAACCGCCCGTTGGTTATCAGTAACTTCATGTCTGACTTTGGATTAGTTATACGAGGGTAAGTTAATAAGTAAGTCACAAATGGCTGTAGAAAAATAACTAAATATGATAACAACTTGAAACCAGTTTATTTTTATACATACATTGTCCCTTTATTTCTCAACATAATTTCCACCAGTTTATTTTTATACATACATTGTCCCTTTATTTCTCAACATAATTTCCACCAACTTTGATGCACTTATCCCATCATTTTACCAGTCCTCCCAAACCGGCTGTATAGAACTGCATGCTCTGATTTCTAAACCCTGTGTTCACTTCACATTCAACTTCGGCGTCATTCACGAAATGTCTCCCGCCAAGGTGGGTTGTCAGTGTTTATGCTGACAAACGTTTGTCCCGTAAAGTGGTACATAGCTAGATAGAAAAAGTGACGCGGGTGAGTCAATAAGTAAGTCACACAGTTCTGGGGATGGCAGGTAAATGAAAACAAAGCTGGCAGTTCTATGCAGCCGGTTTGGGAGGACTGATAAAACGATGGGATAAGTGCATCAATGTTGGTGGAAATTATATTGAGAAATAAAAGGACAATGTATGTATAAAAATAAACAGGTTTCATTATCATGTGTAGTTATTTTTCTACAGCCATTTGTGACTTACTTATTAACTTACCCTCATTTGAGACAGAGAACAAGAAATTCAAAACAATGTTTTCCCGTAGTGAATTTGAATAACGAAGACACAAACAATAGATTGCACGATTTATTGCCTGGCATATTTCGCTGCATCTCGTCAGGTACATACTGCAGAAATCACACAACTTACGTGAATTAACTAGATAAATCCTTCAAGTTGAAATATACACATATTCGCACAGTAATGTCACTTATCTACCACGGTAATTTTAAGCTGACTAACATGTCTTTCTGTTTGCACAATTCTGGCTTGCGTTGATAGATCATAATTGCTTCTGCAAATTTTAACAAGCGAGTATTTTGTGTGTTAAACAACACGCGAAAGGCAGTGTTTCTGTCCACCACATGGCCACTGGCGACGATGTGCCTACCAATTGAAGACGCCGGGAGCTTCCGGTGTGTCGGCCCCACGAGGCTAGCATCTCCTGTGTGTTGTATCTTGTTGACCCATTGAGGTATGTGTTTAACACCCGTTTGTTAAGCTGTTAACAAACCCGTCTGTTAAGACATGTTAGTCAGCTTAAAATTACCGTGGTAGATAAGTGACATTACTGTGCGAATATGTGTATATTTCAACTTGAAGGATTTATCTAGTTAATTCACGTAAGTTGTGTGATTTCTGCAGTATGTACCTGACGAGATGCAGCGAAATATGCCAGGCAATAAATCGTGCAATCTATTGTTTGTGTCTTCGTTATTCAAATTCACTACGGGAAAACATTGTTTTGAATTTCTCAAACGTCGCCTCCCATTACCAACTGTGAAGCGATTAGATGGATTACTCAAGCTGAAGTGTAAAATATCGCTACAGGATTGTCGATTGAGATTTCTCGAGGAATGCCTAAGGACGGGGATATTTCCTCACCGGTATTTCAGATCTCTGAGGGCCGACAGAATATGTCCGACAAGAAAAAACCTGAGACGACTGACAAAAAACCAGATAGAAGAAACCCAGTCCAAGCTGGCCAACTTGAAGCGAACACATAGTTCTGCCTACTACGTCACCCAAGAATTGAGCTTGTATGGCTACTTGAAGTTCACTAAATTCTGCACAGAAACAGTGTACAAGGTGAAAATCGCAGAGAATGCTCGCCTCAACAAATCACTGAGCACTGAAAAGGTAACAACGTCAGTACTAGACAACCCAGAGAAGTATGTGAGGAACTTATCGTCGTACGTACTCAACAACATTGAAACGGAGGCCCTTGCATACGGATTAAAATTCTGCATAAAGCCTAAACACATCAACCGTGTTGAGTCGCAAGCACAGTTTGAAATGTTGTTTGATCAAGTCTCCAAGTTATCACCTACTTCTGCTGAGTCGGTCGGGTGGCTGAAGGCCAAACTGGTAGATTTAGAACACCAGTATCGCACAACACCCTCTAAACAGACATGTCCACTGACCAACGAACACCTTACAGCCTTAAAAGCGTTAAAGGCTAACAAAACCCTCGTCATACTGAAACCTGACAAAGGGAGCGGTACAGTACTGATGGACATGTCAGACTACCAGAGAAAAATGGATGTAATATTGTCAGATGAATCCAAATTCAGGATAGATCAAAAAGTGAACAAGTCGGAGGACCTGGATGCTATAATGAGGAAAGAGATCCAGTCACTTGTGAATGCGGGACTCATCAGTGAGGCCACTGCAAAAACGCTCACACCACGTGGCTCGCACACTCCTCAGATGTACGGTCTACCCAAACTTCACAAGCCCGGCATCCCGCTAAGACCTATCCTGTCCATGGTTAACTCTGCACAACACCGAATGGCGAGATGGCTGGCCGAAATGTTAAAGCCAGTACGACAGTCCTTCGATCCTAAAATACTCAGAGATACATTCCAACTGGTGGAATTATTGGATACTATGGACATAAATAACAAACACATGGCATCCATGGATATAGCCTCCCTATTCACTAACGTTCCATTAGAGGAGACAGTGCAAATAATAAGGGAACGCATTGAAGACAAACAACTAAAATTAGGCATACCAACACCTATTCTGGAGAGGCTACTACTACTTTGTACCGCCAACATACAATTCAATTTTCTAACTAAGTCATACCGCCAAATTGACGGAGTGGCCATGGGGAGTCCTCTTGGTCCTATTCTAGCGGACATCTTCATGGCACATTTAGAAGAAAAGAGATCCTCAGACATCAACAACTTGGCCTTTTACCGTCGTTATGTGGACGATATACTAATTATCACCACAGACGAGCTACAAGCAACATCGTTTCAGGCCACAATGAACAAGACGCATAAAAACATCTCTCTATCTATGGAACACGAACACAACGAAGCGTTGCCGTTCCTAGATATTCTAATGAGACGTAGAGCAGACGGCACAATTCAAAGATCGGTGTATCGCAAAGGAACATGGACTGGCCAATACCTAAATTTTCAGAGCTTCACACCTGTCCAGTACAAACGGGGCTTAGTACGGACCTTGTTTGACCGTGCTAGAAAGATATGCACCCAGGACACACTGACAGAGGAATTTGAAACTCTGAAGAATGTCTTAAACCTGAATGGGTACTCCACAGGATTTATAAAGCGCCACTGCCAACAGCCCAAACCCAAAGCAGACGTAACTACAGTCCCTAAACTCAAGGTATTCATCCAGCTAACCTTTCGAGGGGATGACGTAATGCAACGTCTACAAGACCGGCTTACTACAGCTGTAGGCCGAACATTCTGTGCGGCAACTCCAGTCATTAGATTTAAAACCGTACCGATTCCTACACCAGCAGTCAAAGAGCCTGTTCCTCTGTACGCCACAAACAATTGTATTTACCAATTCACATGTAGATGCCAGGCCGTTTACATTGGTAGAACTGAGAGACAGCTTAACAAACGGGTGTTAGAACACATACCTCAATGGGTCAACAAGATACAACACACAGGAGATGCTAGCCTCGTGGGGCCGACACACCGGAAGCTCCCAGCGTCTTCAATTGGTAGGCACATCGTCGCCAGTGGCCATGTGGTGGACAGAAACACTGCCTTTCGCGTGTTGTTTAACACACAAAATACTCGCTTGTTAAAATTTGCAGAAGCAATTATGATCTATCAACGCAAGCCAGAATTGTGCAAACAGAAAGACATGTTAGTCAGCTTAAAATTACTGTGGTAGATAAGTGACATTACTGTGCGAATATGTGTATATTTCAACTTGAAGGATTTACCTAGTTAATTCACGGAAGTTGTGTGATTTCTGCAGTATGTACCTGACGAGATGCAGCGAAATATGCCAGGCAATAAATCGTGCAATCTATTGTTTGTGTCTTCGTTATTCAAAGAAAACAAGAAGAGGAGAAAAAGTGGGTTTAATATATTTTATATTTATTATCATCATGTGCCATGCCAATAGGCGGTCATGTTTCATTATTCTACATGCCCCTCCCCCCTCTGAGCCTAGAATCAGGTCCATGCTTGTGTCCCGATTATACCAAGTGGCCGAGCTATCCATGTTATTATTTCATTCTATTATTGCTTTTATTATTGCTGTATATTCTCTGAAAACTGATACCCTAGAACAGCTATTACAGTGTTCATGCTAAGATAATTTCATCTCAAAAGGATACAAACCCTTTGCCTTCCCGAAGAGTGCTGTTGCTTTCTAACCTAATGCTGCTGGGTTAGCAGTCCAATGTTATTCTTATGAAGGCCCAGGACCTCAACAGCTGTTCTGGGGATCCATTGAGTGAGCTGCTGTTTCATTATTCTACATGCCCCTCCCCCCTCTGAGCCTAGAATCAGGTCCATGCTTGTGTCCCGATTATACCAAGTGGCCGAGCTATCCATGTTATTATTTCATTCTATTATTGCTTTTATTATTGCTGTATATTCTCTGAAAACTGATGCCCTAGAACAGCTATTACAGTGTTCATGCTAAGATAATTTCATCTCAAAAGGATACAAACCCTTTGCCTTCCCGAAGAGTGCTGTTGCTTTCTATCCTAATGCTGCTGGGTTAGCAGTCCAATGTTATTCTTATGAAGGCCCAGGACCTCAACAGCTGTTCTGGGATCTATTGAGTGAGCTGCTGTTTTTGAGATGGTCGGTAGGTTTTCCCTGGCACTTAGGTCAGATACCTGGGATGAAAACCCACATTTCCTGATTGGGAAGCAAGTACTTTTACCACCCGGCCATCCACTTTTACTTACAAAGGGCTTCAAATGAAAACCTTAAAAGCTTTTGTGTGTGTCTGAATATATTCTGAAAAGGTAAAGAATAAATTAAATTTTTCGATGTAGTCACCACTGCATTCAATGCAAGTCCTCCAGTGCCAATAAAGTGTTTAGCTTCCTGTAGAAAAAAATTCTCTAGGGTCACTACTCGGTGTGCTTGATCCGCTCGTGAACAGCCTGTCACATAAGTCACGCCGTTTTGAAACTTCCTACTCCACTCATAACCTTGCTGGACTGACAGGGTTGCATCACCATACTGCACATCCATTGGCCGATGAATGTCTATAGGTTTCACCCCTTCAATGATTTAAAAAAAAAAACGGATACATGTTTTTGGTGCATGTCAAAAGTGGAAACACCACACCCTGCGAAAGGCAACAACGATTGGTGTTGAACTAATAAAAGCGCTCTTTCCACGAGGGTCAGAGCAAGGTAAGCATGTATTAGCTCTAGAATTGCCAGTTATCCAAGTAGGATCATGTCATCTAAGGACCTCAACTGATTTAATGAGCCATTCGCGGTTTCACCGTGAAACAGTGTGAATTTAATGCATGGCTTAATCTTTAAACTGTCACCATATTCATCTGCGCTGTGATGTCACATGCATAACACTCTTGACATCCTTAACAACAATATTGACAGGTTACAAGACAATTACATGGTTATTGTAATTTCTATCACACTTTTGAGGTTTTCATCTGAAGCCCCCTCGTAAAAACTTTTATTTGAAATTATTCTAGTAACAACCAAATATTCTTTTTCCCAAAATCACTAAAGATATGTGTAATTTACTGTACATCTAACCAAGTAACAAAAGCTTCTCAGATAAGCTAGCATGGGGTTGGTCTGGTTCACAAGATCAGTCCCACATCTGGCGTTCATTGTCTCAGATGGCGATGGGAGGTGCACCCAATCGGGAACTTCCCAGCCGATGCAAGTTAGCGAGGCAGGTGTTTTGAGAATGTGACAGCAGCGCGAAGTCGAAGTCACGGTTTGAACAGGTAAAAGAGCAATTTTTGTACGATAGTTTGACGAAGATTTCGATAAGAGCCCACTCTCTCTTGATGTGTAGTGAGTGGGCCTGCAGTCAGTAAGCTGGCATAGCTTTTCGGTCAGTCCTGCCTAGCGTAGCTTGAAGCTCAATGGTAGGCATCCAGTGGTTTTGCATGTATCACGGGTACCGAAGGAGCGCACTGAGCAATGCTACTCTTGGCCTGCGTGTGCGTGAATGGTCGGTATGTGCGATAGATATCTAGTTGATCCTGCCAGTAGTCATATGCTTGTCTCAAAGATTAAGCCATACATGCCTAAGTTCACAATGTCTCACGGTGAAACCACGAATGGCTCATTAAATCAGTCGAGGTTCCTTAGATGACACGATCCTACTTGGATAACTGTGGCAATTCTAGAGTTAATACATGCTTACCTTGCTCCAACCCTAGCGGAAAGAGCGCTTTTATTAGTTCAAAACCAATTGTTTTTGCCCTTCGAGGGGCGTGACGTTGCCACTGGTGACTCTGGATAACTTTGTGCTGATCGTATGGCCTTACGTGCCGGCGACACATCTTTCAAATGTCTGCCCTATCAAATGTCGATGGCACGTGATATGCCTCCCATGTTTGTAATGGGTAACGGGGAATCAGGGTTCCATTCCAGAGAGGGAGCATGAGAAACGGTTGACACATCCAAGGAAGGCAGCAGACATGCAACTTACTCACTTCCGGCACGGGGAGGTAGTGACAAATAATAACAATACAGGGACGCTATCAAGGCCCCGTAATTGGAATGAGTACACTTTAAACCCGTTAATAAGGATCTATTGGAGGGTAAGTCTGGTGCCAGCAGCCGTGATAATTCCAGCTCAATGGTGTGTGTGTGTGTGTGTGTGTGTGTGTGTATATATATATATATATATATATATATAATATTATATATATATATATATATTTTTTTTTTTTTGCTGCGCTCGCTTTGAGCTCAAGCGTAGTCCATACACACTATTTATAGTAGTGCTGGACTGAATTTTGCATGTGGATTAACTTTCCCTGATAACAGTGTCCCTCGCCATCAGGCGAACCCACTCTTGACTTCAGAGGTACTTGAATTTACATCCCCAAGTCAAGGATGACAGGTCAACATTTTAGTCTAGCTGTCTGGTGTAGGGGTTGAACCGCTTACCTTGGCATCAGCTCACCAGATGTTTAAGAACGTGCGTTCTTACCCATTCGGCCACACGGACCTGCCAATGGTGAATATTAAAGTTGTTGCAGTTAAAAAGCTCATAATTGGATGATCTCAGGTGCAGGCGGGCGGTCCGGCTCACTGCCCATTGTTCCTGCCATACCGTCTGCCAGCTCTCTCCCATGGGTGGCTGAACGTTCCGGGTGGTCGTCGCGTTTACTTTGAAACAAATTTGAGTGTTCAAAGCAGGCCTCAGCTGCTTAAATAATGGTGCATGGAATAATGGAATAGGACCTCGGTTCTATTTTGTTGGTTTTCGGAACTGGAGGTAATGATTAACAGGGACAAACGGGGGTATTTGTATTGCGGCATTAGAGGTAAAATTCTTGGATCGCCTCAAGACGAGCTACTGTGAAAGCATTTGTCAAGAATGTTCGTAGTTCTGACCATAAACGATGCCAACGAGCAACCTCAGTGGCACAAAAATGGAATACCACTTGGCTAGCAAATCCACTACGTGGAAAGACCGAACAGTGTCTGCGACAACAAAGGCATAAAAACGTCCTTAGTGGCATGAAATGTTTTGTTGCCTGGCTAGCAAATCCATTACAAGGAAAGTCTGAAAGCTCATTGAGTGAGCCTTATCAAAGGTTGAAAAGGTGTCTCAGTGGCACACAATGGAATATATGCAGATGACACAGTATTGATGGTGGATAATGCAAAAGATCTACAACAATTGTTGGACATTGTAGTAATAGAGAGTGCAAAGAAAGGACTCTCCTTGAATATCAAGAAAGCAGTAACAATGGTGATATCAAAGAAAAAGGTGACACCCAAATGTGAAATAGAGATAGAAGGGAAAATTCTTCACAAAGTGGATAGTTTTAAATATCTAGGGGCATTTATAACATCAGATGGAAGATGCACAACATAGATTAAGAACAGAATAGGACAAGCAAAGGCTACATTTCAGAAAATGAAGAATATCTCATGCAATAAGTCACTATCGATTGAATGTAAGAAAGAGAGTGCTGAAGTGTTATATAGAACCAGTTTTGCTGTATGGCTGTGAATCTTGGAATGAAAATGAACAAATTAGGAAGAGATTGGAAGTGACAGAAATCTCGGTTCCTGAGACGAATGTTGTGAATTCCTTAGGCTGCCAAAGTATAACTAACATCAACTGCCTAAAAGAGGCTAATGAAACTAGAACATTATATACAACAATAGGAAAGTAAGCAAACAGCTTTTTTTGGTCATGTGATGAAAAGAGAGGCATTGGAGAACATGTGACAACTGGAAAGATCGAGGGGAAGAGAGGCAGAGGTAGACCAAGAGAAATGATGCTGGATGGATTGCAATGGTGGCATGGAGGAATATCAACAGAAAGGCTTTTGATAAAGTGAGACATGTCAACATGATAAGGATGCTTGAAGATCTACAAATTGATGGAAAAGATCTTAGACTTGTAAAAAACATATATTGAAAACAACAAGCTGCCATAAGAGTTGATAATGAAGTAAGCCAATATCAGCCTATTAAAAGGGGTGTGAGACAGGGATGTGTAATGTCTTCAGATCTGTTTTCCCTGTACAGTGAAAGTATTTTCAGAAATATTGAAGATATGGAAGGAATCAACATTGGGGGACGATGCATCAATAACATTAGATATGCAGATGATACAGTCTTGATTGCAGACAATGAACAGGACCTGCAAAATTTAGTAGATGCGATTGTTACACACAGTGAACAACTAGGGTTAGAATTAAATTGTAAAAAGACACAGATTATGGTCGTCACTAGGAAGGACGTAATACCACAATGTAATATACAAGTAAATGGGAATATTCTTCAACAAGTGAGTAGGTACAATTATCTCGGAACAGTAATAACATCTGATGGGAGATGCCTTGAAGAGATTAGAACAAGAATCGCCATGGCAAAAGTAGCCTTTAGCAAGATGAAAAACATATTGACCAATAAAAAGATGTCGAAACGAGAAAAAGAGTGTTGAGATGCTACATAGATCCTGTACTTTTATATGGATGTGAAGCGTGGACAATGAGCAGTCAGGCTGAAAAACATCTGATGGCTGTAGAGATGTGGTTTCTGAGGAAAATGCAAAGAATACCATGGACAGCCAGAAAGACCAATGAACAAGTCCTTCAAGAAACAAATGAAGATCGTAAATTGATTAGAGAAATTAGACGTAGACAGTCAAAATTCTTTGGGCATGTTATGAGAAGAAATGGATTGGAGAATTTGGTGACAACTGGTAAGATCGAGGGGAACAGACCAAGGGGAAGACCTAGAAGCAAGTACCAGGATGGCTTGGCCTTGTGGCATGGTCGAGACAGGAACACGGAGCTGATCCATGACTCTGGTGATCGAGTGAGGTGGCAGAACATGACCGCCCACGCTTACCGGCATGGCACATGATGGATGGATGGATTGCAATGGTGGCATGGAGGAATATCAACAGAGGAGTTGATCCAGAAAACCAAAGACCGAGATTTGTGGAGAGTCATGAACACCTATGCCAGTGGCACTTGACGATGATGATTACAGCAAATCCTTACAAGGAAAGTCAGTATCGAAAGCCCATTGAGTGATTGTTATAAAAGGTGGAAAAAGTGTCTCAGTGGCATGAAATGGAATACTGCTTGGTTAGCAAATCCATAACGTGGAAAGTCCGAAGCGAAAGCTCACTGTGTGGATGTCGTCTTCATATTTTCCCTTCTGGTCTTCCGAGGAACAGCCTGTGGTGAACAGAGGGCCAATATACGGAAGTGAGGCTAAGCAGCCATGTGCAGGACGTGACAATTCCTTGGGCGAGCCCAGGACCAGAGCATTATGTGTCGGCTCTGCAATTATGGAAGCCTCCTTGGATGAGAAATACCCATGGTTTGCCCTTGCCTTCCCTTGAGGGCCGACCAGGATGTCTTCGGCCATTCTCACTTGACCGGCCATTCTCACATCACAACAGTGTGAGTCGAATGTCCTTTGAAACACCCGGGAAGGTTAACCCGGTCAACAAATACCTGCAGAAGTAGGATGTGTCGGTCAAAAGGTGCAAGCATTGCAGGTTTGCTGCAACAGGTACAACGCAAGAGCATCGGAAAAAACACTCAGGATGAACACAGAAGAAGAAGATAAGCAAGCATGACAGTAGGCTTTCAATTGAGATTTTACTCAACATCTATCTAATGATCGAACAAATCATGTGATTTTACTCTTTTTTTTTTTTTAAATTCGCATATCCTTTACAGGACATCGCTGTCAACAGCAGCATCTTTCAGCTGTCTGTTGATTTCTTGGCAAGATTACGCTCAGTAGTTTGCCATTGCTTTCTGAGCGGCCGGCTCAGTTATCCCGCAAGTCACCAGCGGGGGACGAACTGCTCCCAGCTCTCGCCCGCAACGAAACTCTGCGTGATAAACGGAATTACGGAGAAAGTGTTGTAACCTCTCGGCCAGAGAGACCAGCGATTTTACTCTACATCTGTTTAATTATCTCACATGTAGTTTTACTCTAAACCTGTACAATGATCCTACATATGATTTTACTCTACATCTAATCTAATGATCAATGCAATCTACATCTGTCTAATGACATTACATTTGATTTTACTTTACAATTAACCTAATGATCCTACATGATATTTTCCTCGACATCTATCTAATGATCTTGCATGTGATTTTACTCTATATCCATCTAATGATCTTACATGTTATTTTACTCTACATCTATCTAATGATCTTGCATGTGATTTTAAGCTAGCTAGTTAGTTAGTCGCGGTTCCAACTTCACGGCAACGGGTCATCCCCATTATGCTCCGTTCCTGTGCCAGTGAATATCACACGAAATGCTCCTCACTGCCCTATGTGAAAAGTGGAATAGACAGGAGTCTCGACAAGCCAACAGCCCGCACAGGTACACTGTGCATAATGCCGCCGTCAGAATGCCAACACAAAAGTCCTCCACGGAAAATACAGTTCATCGTCGATGGAAGCGGCAGTCACAAGAAACCAGCAGCCACACATTACTAGCATTAAAAGTCGAGAGGATCGACTTCATTGCCCCGGGATTTATCCCATATGGCTAGGTCCCTTTCGGCAGGGCGGCCCGCTGAAAGCATCGCACAAAGCACGAACACCGTAGCTCCAGCGACGACCCCCAGGAGTCTCCGAGAAAAATGCACTCGTGAACCGAAAAGGGCAATCCAGTCAATTCCAAGCGACAGGCCGACCGCCATCGTTCCGAACATGCAGTTCACGCTACAACAAACGCGGACAGATGTAAAAACATTCCAAACGAAATTCACAGCTCACAGTGTCGCGCCACGCACTCAACTCAGTAGCAGGGCTGACGGAACCATGCACTACCAGTCCAACATGAGGAAAATGCGACTGCAAACCAGTAGCCAGAAGCATAAACACTCCAGAGGCTTAACGGTTTAAATGCCTATCCGCCATCTATCCAATGATCTAACATGTGATTTGACTCTATATCTATCTAGCGATCTTACATGTTATTTTACTCTATAGCTATCTAATGATCTTACATGTTATTTTACTCTATAGCTATATAATGATCTTGCATGTGATTTTAATGGACATATAATCTAATGAACTGACATAGTGGCTTGAGGAATAGAGTGGAATACTTGTTTTTAGTGGTCCCCAGCATGTTGAGTTGAGGGTTAGCCATTTGGAAGCCGGCTGCTCTGTTGTTTTCAATGGTATGAGATGTCGGCCATTCAGAAAGCTATTGTAAACTACAGAACTAAATTACCTAGTTAATCACAAACAGCTAGTACATGTTGGGGTTGACTGCAATGGACAAGCAACTAAACTGTATAACCCAATGATCTTGCATATTTGTTCACTCTACATTTAAATGATTTCACTTCACACCTGTCTAACAATCTATGCAGAGAGTAAACCTATAGCACAACATCAGGAAACAAACAAAATCATGATTCTGAAAACATGCAACTTTACTGTAGAAATATGTATATGTGAATCGTGGATCATGTTACAATCACTGAAGAAGAACATTTTGGCTTTTGAACATAAACATTTCAGAAAAATTCTTAGATTATTGTAGATCAATAGTAGATGAAATAATGAAATTCTACAAGATTTGAACATTGAGAGGGGAAAAAAACCAAAAAAAAACAACAATGGCTCGTAAATATCATCATGTCTCAGGAACTGAAATACTTTGGCCATGTAAAACATTATGGTGGTTAAAAAAGAACAGCAATGGAATGGCATGTTCCTGGAAGAAGAGGTAGCTGGTCAACTGATACGGCAGAGGACACAAGACATGAAAGACACCTGGGGCATGAAACTGCATGAGGCAGGGGAACTGGCACAGGAGCAAGAGTCTTACCGAGCTGCTTGTGGTGAGAGCAACATTATACACAAGACTTGCTACACGGTGACGGTCCAACCGAGGCTAGTCCTGGCCTCATGGAAAAGAATGTTTGCTCTTAAACTTCTGGTGTGCTGATGCCAAGGTAGCAGTTCAACCCCTTACACCGATCCGTTGGACTAACATGTTGACTTCTCACCCTTGATTTCGGGATGTAAATTACAAGTACTTCAGAAGTCAGAGTGGATTCACCTGATAGCGAGGGACACTGGTAATAGAGAATACTAACCCACATGCACAATCAGTGCAGTGGGGATTAAGGCTCAAGCTCAAAGTGAGCAAGCAATAAACATCAGATCCATCAATCTTTGTACACACCTTCATTTTCCACAGGCTGAACCTGCCAGCAGCATTTACTACCAGCAGTGTCGTTCCTGCAGGGTCCCATCGCATGTACGTCACAGGTGATATGTATGTGGTTACCACATACTCCTGCCAAGGCTTGTCGAGGTCGACAACGCACACCTCAAAACATATGTCCAGCTTGTCCCTGGAAAAAAGTCCAATGAAAAACAATCTGCAGAACTTCAGACTAACTAAAGCTGGTGCATTTATTTCATCTTAGTAAAATAAGCTGGTCCCTGGCGAACGGGTTTTTGAAACACAACTGCTTGGGATTTGAAAGCAGACTGTGTTATCGTTGGTTTTCCATACAAAGGTATGGGTGCAGGTAGTTCAGAAAGCAATGGCAAACTACTGAACGTAAACTTGCCAAGAAATCACAAACAGCCAAAACATGCTAAGGTTGACTGCGACGTCCTGTATAGGATATGCAACTAACTAACTAGCTAGTAAAATAAAGCTCACCATTTACACAAAGGAGTTCCTAATGCAATTAGCAATACCACGTTCGAAACACTGCTTGCGATTTGAAAGCAGACTGCCTTGCACTGGCATACATTGGTAAGAGTGCCAGTCGTTCAGAAAACAATGGCAAACTACTAAATGTAAACATCAACAGATCACATACAGCTACATCCTGTAAAGAACATGCACTAACTATCTTTCTCTGTAACAAACCTTAGATGTATTAGACATGTGATGCTGGACCCATAGTTTCCTAGACCAAACAGCACTAGATGCCTGCTGTGGGCAGTATCACACTGGCATCTTTTGTGTCCCAAGACATATTCAAGAAGGGAGACTTTATTAGCAAATGTTTGCTAATAATGTCTCTGCATTATTCGCAAACGTTTGGTCACGTGACATTTACTACTGCCGTCGATTAGCTTAAGACGACTATTATTCTCCCTTCTTGTCTGTCGTTTTCTTCAAACCTCACTAAGACGATATTTGTCTGGTGGGCTGGGTGCCAGCGTCACAGTTACAAGAAGGTTTAACAGGTGAGAAGACATATTTCTGCCGTCTGCCGAAAGCGTTACACAGAGAACAAACTCAGTAGCTCCAGCGATGACCTCCGAAAGTTCTTCCAAGTTCTTTTTCTTCCAACCTCACAAAGACGATATTTGTCGACAAGGACACACACTACATACAGTGATAATATATTTGGCAAATAAAATTCACATTAAACAAAGACATCTATTGGATCCATCTATTCCGACACTCGATCACACTGTCGCTGCCTGGGGGATGCACCCCCCCCCCCCCCCCCCCCACCTGCAGCTTCCACAAATCCATAGAGGACACTTTATTCACAAGCTTCAAGTTTCTTTTTTAGTTCACACAGTGGTCCACAGAGTTTATCTTCCACTGTCGTCTCTCTAGGCCAGAAGGTTTGCCTAGATATGTTATATTTTGGGCAGTCTTGGAGTATGTGCTCTGCTGTCTGCGACGCCAATCCACATGTGCACATGGCTGTTTCACCAATCTTGAATTTTGTACACATGTGGTTGCGTAATCTATTGTGTCCTGTTCTGAGACACAGAATAATGACTTGTTCTGGTCTGTCCATAATGTGGTAGTCATCTTGAGCAGGTTTTGGTGGCTTTCTGACTGATTTGATCATTCTTTTCTTTTGGTGGTATGTAAGGAGCACATCAGGCTGTTCTTCTTTGGCTCCTTCCTTAGCCAGTTGATCAGCTCTGTCATTTCCGGGTATTCCACAGTGGGATGGTATCCACTGTATGATGACCTTATGCTGACTGCTAAGTTCAGAAAGTAGTGTCCTTAGTACTGGCAATTTCCCAGACAGGAGCGCCTCAAGTACTGGTTTTGCATCTGTCAATAGCACCACAGGTTGCGTACCATTGCTGGTATTTAGTAATTTCTCTGTTGCTATCTTGATTGCCTCAATTTCAGCATCAGTAGTTATGGCAGTACTTTCCTGTCGGTACTCTGGCTGTGTCCCTAGTATTATTTGGGTATTCTATGTACACTCCCGCTCCTCCATTTCAAACAGCATTTTGTGCTGACCCATCTGTGTAGACTCGGATCCAGAGGTCCTGTGGGTATTCTTCACCAAGGAAGCTGAGAGTGGCTGTTCTGCGCTGCACACTGTTCTGTTCTTCCTTGTCAAATATTCCTCTCACTTTTGTCTGGATTTGTAATGATAGTCTATGTTCATCTTTCCATGGAGTTCGCTCTGGAATAGTTGTTAGGGGGATACCAACTGTGGGCAGATCGGTGGTTTCTCTGCAGAGTCGTTTGGCCTGGTGGATAAAACTACTTCTTTTCAACCGCCCCATAGCTAGGTTTTCAAATCTGTTCTTCATAGGGTGGCCTGGCAAGCTGAGGAACTTTTCTGCTTGTATTAGTGTTTTTGTATCTCTGCGCTCTCTCAGTGCTTGTGTCCTCCTCATCTTCTCCATTTCCACTATAGGGGTTGATCTCATCCCTCCTGTGGTGACTCTAAGTGCTTGATTTTGCACCTTGTCCAGCTCTTGTAGTATGGTTTTTTATGCCGAACACCATGCAGTTGACCCGTATTCCAGGTGTGGTTCGTATGCTTTGTTGATAAACTTTGCTAAGTATTTTCCCACTGGCTCCCCATGTGGTTCCACTTAGCTTTCTCAGGATGACTATTTTCCTTCTGGCTTTTGCTACTGCTTTGTTGATGTGCTTTCTCCATGTCAGCCTGCCATCAAATGTTACTCCAAGGTATGTTGGTTCTTTATCTTCTCTTAGGGGTGTTCCATTTATCTGGATGATCCCTGCCTTTTGTTTTGGAGAGAGGGTAAATAGGGTGGTGCTGTACTTGTCAGTGTTTATGCTGACACACCATCTATTTGCCCACACAACAAATGTATCTACAACTCTTTGTAGCAATCTGATGACCACTGATGCATGTTCATTTGTGCTCCATAGAACCAGGTCATAGGCGTATATTGCCGCTTAAATTCCATGCGGTAGATTAGCAACGAGATCATTGATGAAGATTAGAAAAAGTGTGGGGGACAAGACTCCACCCTGGGGAACACTGTGACGCAGTAGTACTTTCTTTCTCTTGAGTCCGTCTATCTGTACTAGGGTTCTTCTGTTTTGCAAGTATGCTTTCACCCATTTGTACATTCTTCCATTGACTTTGCAGTTTCTCAGTTTCTTCATCAGACCTTCTTTCCAGACTTTGTCAAAGGCTTTCTTCAGATCTATCCATGCCGCAAGCACCAGCTTCTTCTCTCGGAATGCATCCTCAATTTCTTGAGAGAGGCAGGTTGTTTGATCTTCCGTAGAGTAACACTGCCTAAAGCCAGCCTGCTGTGGCACAAGGATGTTTTTACTTTCAATGTACCACTGCAGTCTGTGATTGATGATGCGCCCCAGTATTTTGCAGAGACAGCTGGTGAGGCTAATTGGTCTGTAGCTAGAGGCAATGGAACTATCTTTCCCTGATTTTAGGAGGGGTATCATGATTGCTTCTCTCCAGGCTTGTGGAACACTGCCTAAGGTCCAACTGTTATTGAAGATCTGCAACAGCTTTGCTTTGGCCTCTGTTCCTAGGTTCCTGATCATTTCATTGGAGATACCATCAGCTCCTGGTGACTTTCTCATTTTCAGTTTTGATATGGCTAGCTCCAGTTCGCTGATTGTGACGGGTGCCTCCAGAACATCATGTACTATTTCCTTCTGTACTGTATGTTGCCATTTCTCTCAAATCTCTTGTTGTTTCTCTGGACTAATTTTGATATTGTTACCTTGCGCAAATGAGTCCACAAAATGGTCAGCTGCTTGCTTTCCTGTTAAGATGTTTCCATCTTT
Source organism: Cepaea nemoralis (assembly GCA_014155875.1). Lineage (NCBI taxonomy): Eukaryota > Metazoa > Mollusca > Gastropoda > Stylommatophora > Helicidae > Cepaea > Cepaea nemoralis. Next base: position 151,338 of record JACEFZ010023227.1, on the reverse strand, counting down.
ATGTAGTGCAATTTTTGAGTTTCTCCCTGTGCCCTCATCGTTGTTTTATTAGCTTCCACAATTTCCTTGCGTCTCTTTCAAAGTTCAGAGACTCCGTTTTCTCCTGCCAGCTTTTCCGCCTTGGCCTTTTGAAATTTGGCTTTTGCGTGCTGGAATTTATTGTGGTGCTCTTGGCTGGGTATGGCCTCTGCTTGCTTTCTACACACTTCCACATCATTATGCAACTGTTCCAGTTCACTACTCCAGTAGGGTTTATATTGTTTATGGGCTCCTCTTGGCACTGTTTCTCACGCTGCCTGTAGTATGCATTTCCCAAACTCTTCAACTACTTTATTTATGTTTTCAGGTTTCTAGCCAGTATGCTGGTGCGATTCTTGTACATTGCCCAGTCTGCTTTCTTGTAGTTCCACCTCGAGAGCATGCTGCTTTCACTTACAAGCTCATTTTCTACAGTTAAAAAGACTGGCCGATGGTCACTGCCACCAAGTTGTTTCCCAACAATTCGTGTAATGTTCCACTCCAGGTCTGGTGAATGAAAAGCCAGGTCAGGTGTAGTTGTAGTGTTCCATGATCTCGAGTAGAAAGTATGTGGGTAGGACGGCTTGTTAATCAAGATGAATCTATTCTCATCCTGCCAGTCTTCCAGTCTCTCCCCTCTCTAGTCCATGATACTATTTTTTACAAGGGTCAGTATGCCACCTTTTAGCCTGTCCTTTTGGTCAGATCAGTAACACTGGTAGCCTCTGATTTTGAAGGCTATATTTTCGTTGAGGTGAGTTTCTTGCAAGCAATATATGCTTACTTTTTCTTGGTCCAGGATGTTTTCTAATTCTATTTTTTTGTTGCTGACTCCTTCCGCACTCCAGTGCATTATTTTAAGCCTTTGTTTAGTATGGCCAGCCGTTCTATTCTCATTACCTCTGGCTCCACAGGACATCTGAGAAGGACCTCCAGTAGTTGTGGTTAGACCCTTTCGAGACATAGGGCCCGGCACTGCACCTGCCTGGGGGTCTAAAGCAGGGTGAGCACCATAACATTTAGCAGTAGTCGACATATTCCATTTTGCGTAATTGCGTGGCATTCTGATTTCTGTGGTGTGCCTCCTGGCTGGTTGCCTCTGTCTTCAGCACCTTTCCTTTGCTAGAGCAGACTGTGGTCTCACTCGAGTTTAGATGTGTACGCGCGCACACACGTGTCTGCGCATGCATGTATGTGCATACACATCTAGAGCATAATGGTTATTTTTCGGCACCAGAAACTCGCCGTCGCCCCTTCTCCTGTTAGTAAAAACAGTTCCGCCACGTGAAGGCCAGGAGTTGGACTTTTGCTGCAGAGGTTATGTATTCACGAGCCATTGGGGTATTTAAGCAATGTTAGGCGCTCACCCCAACACTGCGCCCCGACTACATACAACAACATTTAGAACCTTTTTAGTTCCTAATGTTAAATAGTTTTTCGAGATCTAATCAGGATATATAATCAGCAGATTTAATATTTTTTTTTAATTAAACATTTAAAAAAAAAAAATTGCCAGCGGGGAGACGAACACAACTCTCCCGCGTGACAGGCGAAGATACTAACCACTACACTACAGAGGACACGATAATATTTCCACAAACATTAATAATGTAGTAAAACCTAGGTCACGTGACCTTTTTATGAATAATCACGAGACCAGCCATTTCGACTATCAGCATCCGGGAATAATCACGTGACCAGCCATTTGCAAATAATGTCTGTACATTATTAGCAAATGTTTGCTTATAATCACTTCGATTCAAGAATATCTTCTATGTGGTGTTTTATTAGTCATCTTAGATTTTAAATGTAATGGCAGATTAAGACAAGTTATTACAGGAAATATTAGAAACAATTAATAGCCCATGTGGTGAATATCACATTATGGAATCTGCCACTATAGCTAATCATGCAATAATTAGGACTTGGTTTCTGACACAAGCCAACCAGACAGTAACAGTATTTATTTCTCTATTTGTCATTTGCTCAACTCGAGGACATAATTAATTCACAAATAAAGTTAATCTCTCCACTTATAAATGGCTTACAGATTTAAATGAAGTTCTCTTGGATTTCATTTTGTCAGCTCTATCACATATGTTTTTGTTTAAATAATTATGGGGGAAAGAATGAGACATTTAATTACAAAGCTATGCACAGCTCTTGCCCTCCAAGACAAGCAGTATGTGATCTCACTTCAGTCAAAATAACATCTACATTTGCTCCCACAGTGGAGGTTTAAAAAAGTATGCAAGAGCTGTTATGGGGTTTTCGGAAAATGTAAAAAAGTTACTGCAGTTTTAACCAAAATATTTCTGTGCAGCAAGCATTAACCTCATCCATGTGTTACCAGGGCCCATAAAGAAAGCAAAGAATATCAACACTGTAAACTATCATACATGTTGTAACAGCGACTAAGAAGAACATGAAATTGGTTACCTCACAGGTACAAAATATAACCAAACCAAATATGAACAAGTCTTCAAACTTACAAGTTAAAGGACTTGGCATGATTTGGTGGAGAGCCTATGCGAGATGAAAGACAGGAGAAGAAGTATTAACCCCCTGAGTCAGTATTTTCCGCTCTATATTCCTTTTTCTTTTATTGAAGAAACCGTGAAATGAAAAATCTTGGTAATTGAAGCCGCTAGAAATCATAGCTACAGGTACACTGTACCTGTAACTATGATTTCTAGCGGCTTCAGTACACTGTACCTGTAACTATAATTTCTAGCGGCTTCATTTACCAAGGTTTTTCATTTCACGGTTTCTTCAATAAAAGGAAATGGAATATAGTATACAGAGCGGAAAATACTGACTCAGTAGGTTAATACTTCTTCTCCTGTCTTTCATATCGCAACGGCTCTCCACCAAATCATGCCAAGTCCTTTAACTTATAAGTTTGTAGACTCGTTCATATTTGGTTTGGTTGGATTTTGCACCTGTGTATACCGTTGAATACTGAATTGAATGAAGTGAATTAGGAGGTGGTACTGCCACTACTGCTGTCTTGCGTTTCTCAGTAGCTAGTAATAATAATAATATTCGACTGTGCTATTTTAAAACTAACAAACAAATCTAGAAAACTTCATTAACGAGCTACATGAAGAAGATAACTGACCAACAATAAGAAAATTGTATAGTATATAACTACACAGTGTGACTAATTTAATTTTAAATAATTAATTTGCGGTAATAAACTAAATAAAATTTTTTCTTTACCCTTCTTCATTATCGGATTTTCTGGCACGACTGAAAGCTACAATATTTTTGCACGACAAACTACAGCATATCTTTTCGTCTATCACAAAATCATTCCTTTTAGAAGAAATGTTAAAATCGATAGAGTAGACTAGCTCCATTTGAAACTCGCCGCCTCCGCCTTCAGCATTTAATTCTTTCTCCAGACGCTCTTACTCCATTGTTTTCTGTTAGTCAGAACTTTGCTTGTGTTGTTTCCGGTTAACCTACAGCTAGAAAACATGAATCGGAACTTTAATGGAAGGCGATATTAAGTATAATGTTATATAATGTATAATGATATTAAGTTATAATGTAAGTAGCATATCCTTTACATGACGTCGTAACCAACAGCAGCATTTTTTGCTGTTGTGATCTCTTGACAAGTTTACGTTAGTAGTTAGCCATTGCTTTCTGAATGACTGGTACCCATACCATTTAAAAAAAAAAAAAGCAAGGTAGTCTGCTGCCAAATCGCCCACAATTGTGTTTCGAACGCGGTATGCGAGATTATCAGCTGCGTGCGTAATACCTTCGCCACGGAGCAGGCCAGGACATTTGAAAAATATAAAATAACATGAAGTAATGCAGCTTTATAGAACACTAATTACGAAAAATAGAGGACATAGTACAGGGTGTATTTTTAATGATTGTGCAGTCTTTGAAAATATTGCCGGTACAAGTTTTGTATTTACCTATTATGTTGCATGAACTTTACAGAGGGTGAATACAAAACTTGGACCGGCAATATTTGCAAACACTGCATAGTCATTAAAAATACACCATAAAGCAGATACTTTGAACAATGAAGACACAAAGCATAGATTGCACATTTTATTGCGTGGTATATTTAGCTGCATCTCATCAGGTGCACACAGCAGCATTCAAACAACGTAAACTAAACAAATAAGAAACAATAATTCAAGCTGAAATATAACATAGGTATTATCACAGTAATTTTAGTAGGTACTGTCATTGGGGTGTGAAATGTTAATGTTAAGCCTTCTCATTTTCTAGGCCAAGACATGACGCGAGGCGTTGGATTCTTTTTGTCGCTTTCTCTTCCCAGGCATGTCGCTTAAAATTGTCTGGAACCCATGTGTACCTCTCGCTGGTAGATTACCTATGGACAAGGGAGAGGTGGTCGAGAGCCCGTGGGACTAGGTGGAGAAAGCGGGCAAACAGACAGAGTATGTGGAGAGAATGATATGGCGGGGGATCGGCAAGGGTTCAGGCGAATCTCAAAACTGAGAAGGAAGACCAGGAGAACTTTTAGTCGGATAACAGTTGGAATGATTACCAGTATGACTCTTCGCTGGCTGTTGAACGAGAGGACGGAGCGCGTGTGGGAATGTCATGAGTGCAGCGATGTCGATTCTTAGCTCAACTCAATTCAAAGGAGTGGTTTGGCCACGTGGTATGGACGGGACAAGAACACAGAGCTGATCCACGACTCTAGTGATCGTGTGAGATGGCGAAACATGATCGCCCACGCTTATCGACATCGTACATGCCAATGTGTATGGGGTTGGGTCGATCCTACAGTCACGCTGATGGCAAAAATACTTCCACCTATTATCATCATCATCAGCATGTGCCATGCCGATAAGCGTGGTCGGTCATGTTTTGCCATCTCACTCGATCACCAGAGTGAGGGGGCTGAGTGGTCTCGAGGTATGGTGTCCGTCTCGAGTGCTGGAGGACCCGGGTTCAGGCCCCGGTGAGGACCGGGATTTATTTAAAAAATCCACCTGGACTTCTAGTAATACAATTTCCCCTGGTCTTTGAGTAGTGAGATCGGACGCCCGTGTGTATTGTTGCGCACGTAAAAAATCCCTTGGCATTTAGAAATCGAAAAAGGGTAGCCTAACGGCGCTGCCCGGGCAAAATTTCGAGTTAAAAATATACCCAAAGTATTTCAGGATCCTCGCCGATGCAAAGGAGTTCGTGCATTGAGCTGAGTTTCTCCAGACTCAGGTTTGAGTTAGGAGGAAAACGGAGCACTTATGGGTTAAACCGTGTGCTGTGATGTTGATCCATCGACTAAACTAAACTAAACTAAACCAGAGTCGTGGATCAGCTCAGTGTTCTCGTCTCGATCATACAACGTGGCCAAGCCATCCATCTATTTACTTCTCTGCCCTCCCCTTGTTCTCTTCCCCTCGATCTTGCTAGCTGTCACTAAGTTCTCCAATTTATTTCTTCTCATAGCGTGACAAAAAAATTGGGACTGTCTAATTTCTCTAATCAGTTTACGGTTTTCATTTATTTCTTGTTAGGACTTGGTCATTGGTTTTTCTGTCTGTCCATGGTAATCTTTGCATTTCCCCCAGAAACCACATTTCCACAGCCATCAGATGTTTTTCAGCTTGTCATTCCACCTATGCAGGGAATTGAATGGGGGTTAGCTTTGGCAAGAAACTGTAAGACGTTTGTTCTTTAATTGTTCGCAATATACTTTCTTATGCATGTGAAAGATGATCAATAAGGTAATAAGCAGACTAGCAGGGAAACATCTAATAGCAGTGGAAATGTGGTTTCTGAGGAAAATGCAAAGAAAATAAAGGATAGACAGAAATACGAATGAGATGGGCCTTCGAGAAACGAATTAAAACTAAATTGATTAGAAATAATAAATGTAGACAAACAAGACTTTTTTGGGATGTTGTGAGGAGAAATAGACTCGAAATCTTAGTGAGAACTGGCAGAACTGATGGTAACAGAGAAGGGGGAAGATGAAGACATAAATAAATGGATGGCTTCATGATGACATAATCGGGCCAAGATCACAATCCTGATCAAAAACTAGTGGTCGTGTTAGACTGTCAAACATGGCACCCACGCTTATCAACATGGCACAAGATGATGAAATATACTAGACTAACATAACTGTCATAAATGTGTTTGTTTTTGTTGTTGCCTTAGCTGATTCAATGCCAAATAACAAGTAGGTTTAGACCAAACATTAGGCCATCATGATCATCAAGTGCCATGCTGACAGGCTGGTTCGCCATCTGACAGGATGGAAAACCATCCTTGTGTCGGCTCCGTGTTCTTGTCCCGAAAGTTAATCAGGCTTTTATCTCTTTGTCTTCTCTCTCTCTCTCTCTCTCTCTCTCTCTCTCTCTCTCTCCTCTCTCTCTCTCTCTCTCTTCTCTCTCTCTCTAGTCTCTCTCTCTCTCTCCCCTCTCTCTATCCCATCCCTCTCTCCACCCTCTCTCTCCCCTCTCTCTCTCCCCGCTCTCCCTCTCTCTCCCCCCTCTCTCTCTCCCCCTCTCTCTCTCCCCTCTCTCTCTCCACCCCCTCTCTCTCTCCCCTCTCTCTCTCCCCCCTCTCTCTCCACCCTCTCTCTCTCTCCCCCCTCTCTCTCCCCCCCTCTCTCTCTCCCTCTCTCTCTCCCCTCTCCCTCTCTCTCTCTCCCCTCTCTCCCCCTCTCTCTCTCCACCCTCTCTCTCTCTCCCCTCTCTCTCCCCCCTCTCTCTCTCCCCCTCTCTCTCTGTCTCACCCTCTCTCTCTCTCCTCTCACCCTCTCTCTCCCTCTCCCCCCTCTCTCTCTCCCCTCTCTCTCTCCCCCTCTCTCTCTCCAGCTTCTCTCTCTCTTCTCTCTCTCCTCTCTCTCCCTTCTCTCCCCTCTCTCTCCCCCCCCCCCCCTCTCTCTCTCTACATCTCTCCTCTCCCCCAAAGTTTTCCAGTTGTCATTAAATTTTCAAATTTATTTTGGTGTGAGTTGTCGAATCATAATGTATAGTGTAAAGAAAGTGGTTTGCAATGGCTTACCTTCTTGGCAGTGACCACACTGTTCGGTGACCTTAGCCATTGTCTCCGCAAAAGAGACCCTCGGCGAACTTGCTACTATAACCAATAATTATTTGTCGGCTGCTTCCAGGCTCAGTTCCCTACTTGTTCACCTGGTTTCGCGTTACACTGGTTGGAGAGGGGTCGGGGAGGGGGGGGGGGGGTGTAAACGGGTACTACACCTTGCCGAAAGGACTCCAGTAGGTCAGCTGAGTGAATGGGTGCTTTACTTCTTCTTTGACAGGAATACCCCACCACCCATTTTAGATAGAGCAGCTTCATGTAATATCTGAATAGAACAAACGAAATGCAGCTGATTTGGTGTCAAGCAAACAGTAGGGTCTAGATCAAACTTGGTACACGAGTACTGAAATGTTAATTTATGTTCCTTGAGCATTGAAACTGCGGAAGATACTATGAAGCACAACAAATAACAAGATGACCCTAGCGTGGTGAAATATCGTACCTTCTGTGCAAATGGGAGTTCCCATTTGGCGATATTATAATTCGGCACTGAATCAGTTTTAACGAAAATGTATATCATATAAGAGTGCGAAGATGGCCATCACCAGTCATCAATAACATTATCGCAGGAGTACCCATCAAACGTATCGTGAGTTGTCTGGTATATGATGCGTTAATAGAAATGTCATAGGCATATAGGGCTTTAACTCTTTGTGTTCCAGACAGCGATTCATATGTCATCGGATGGTATCCATATGAGGCATATGTATCTAACACATAATAGTGTATTATTATACTTTTTACGTTTTTTTATGAATACACTAAAATATCTGGTTATTTATTTTCGTTTTTATTTTTTTACCGATTCAGTGCCAAACAAAAAAGTAGGTTTGGACCAAACATGGTGCACACTCAAATGAACAAGTATTATCATTTTAATTTACGTTCACTGAGCTATAACATTACGAAAGATACACGAAACAAAACAAATAACATTACGATCCTAATACGGCGATATATTGCCCTTCTGCCCAATTGGGAGGTCATATATCACGATATATTATCCATTGGCATTGAATCAATTAAACCGCTGGGCAACACTTCGTCTCTCTCTCTCTCTCTCTCGCTCTCTCTCTCTCTCTCTCTCCCTCTCTCTCTCTCTCTCCCTCTCTCTCTCTCTCAATCTCTCTTCCCCCCCCCCCCCCCCCCACCTTCCATCAACCAATTGAGATTAGGTCCGTAACCAAGTTATGCCTACAATTTTGTAAACTTTGTTAACTATTGGTTGGATTTTACAACTAGTTTTCTACGGGTTTAAATAATCATACTCACGGTAATCGTAATTAATCACCCCTTACGACTTACATGACAGGTTACAGTTACAGTATTACTATCCTCTGCTTTCTGTATGGGCCTCAGTAACATACGAGTACGTACGCAACACTTCTTCATTTTTTTTTTTTTTTGGCCTTCGCTCGCTTTGAACTCAGTCATTGTCCATGGAAGCGCTACTACTTCTACACGGTGCATTGTTTAATGACTGTGCAGTGTTTGAAAATATTGCCGGTCCAAGTTTTGTATTTACCTATTTAAGTTGCATGAACTTTACAGAGGGTGAATACAAAACTTGGACCGGCAACTATTTTCAAACACTTCACAGTCATTAAAAATACACCCTATACTAGCACTGTATTGATTTTTCCGCGTGGATTAGCTTTCCCTATTAGTAGTGCCCCTCGCCATTAGGCAACCCACTGCGACTTTTGAGGTACTTGTAATTTACGTCTCCAAGTCAAGAGACGAGATTTCAAAATGTTAGTCCAGCAGACCAGTATCGGGATTGAACTCGCTACCTCGGCATCAGCACACCTGGAAGTTTGAGAGCGAGAGCTCTTATCCATTCGTTTATGCTGACATCCACTTTTTCTTCTGTCCTTTATGCCCATTGAAGCAAAGACCCCCAGCCAACTGACTCCAAGCCCTATCTTTGGCTAACTCACGCAGTTCTATCCACGTCCTCCCCATAGTATTCATGCGTCTCTAATTCTATTATCTCTGGGTTGTTTGGTCTCCATCTATTTCGTTTGGTCTGTGGGTTAAGCAACACTAGCTTCGTGAAAATATCAAAACAGGAGAAAATGGGGAGTGGGTATTGGCAATTTCTTGTCTAGATAAGGCACGCATAGAAGAAGAGGATTTTAAGCATTTAGTCCTCATGCATCCAGTTGAAAGAAATTGTCAGAAATTGTAATCTATTACAAGTTATTCGGCACGACCATCTTGGAATAGTCTTAATGACTTAAATATGTATTGATTGCAAGTGCCAACAGACTTCTGCACATCCTTTTCAGTTTGCATCCAACTAGATAGGAAATGCAGACAAGAAAATCCAGCTGCTGCGGAGGCTGAAGTACAAGCGTTGATTTTCGAGAATTCGCTAGACAGTGACGCGGTTATCTACACAGATGGGTCGGTCGTCCGACATGTGAGAAGCTCATGGGCCTTTACAGCTCGGGCCGGAGGGAGAATTGTGAAGGAGGACTCTGGTGCTTTCACTGAAACCACAAGTAGCCTGACCATGGAAGTCATGGCAGTAAGTAAAGCAATAACATGGCTCGAGACACAGACATTCACTAGGGCATGTTTCCTTAGCGACTCAATGAACATGATCAAGAGGATAGAGGAGGGGTCGATCCGAAGAGAATGATTGCTGCCTCTGGAGCGGTCTCGGCTGACAAAGATTAGTTTCATCTTCGTGCCAGGGCATGCGGGAGTACAAGGAAATGAGCGGGCTGACAAGCTCGCAGGTGAGGCTACTGTGGAGGGCGGACGCGCCATGGACCAGGCTGACATTCTGAATGCTCTACGAGAAGTAAGACTTTTGCGAGAACCAAGTGATGACTGTGAATCTACAACAATGGCCAGACTGCTAGAGCAGCAAATTAAAAGAGGGGTGGCCAAACAAGAACACTACTCAGGAAGCCAAAAAAGATTGATAAAACAACACAGAACTGGCGTCGTTAGCCGCTAACGCTGCGGGATTTGCTGAGGAGGGGATCCGAGCACTTATGGAATGAATGGTTCGATATGCAATGAGGATGATCTGTCGACTAACTAACTAACTAATCTCCTTGACGAAGTTAGCCTTTTGCAAGATGGAAAACATACTGACTAAAAAAAAAAATGTCAATTGCAACCAGAAAAAGAGTTTAGAAGTGCTACATAGAACCTGTACTTTTGTTTGAATGTGAGACGTGGACAATGAGCAAACGGGCCAAAAAAACATATAATGACAGTGGGCATGTATTGTCAGTGGGAAAATGCAAAGAATATCAGGGGCAGACCCCCCCCCCCCCACCCCCACCCCCCCCCCAAAAAAAAACCATGAGCAAATCCTAAAAGAAGCAGATGAAAACCGTAAACTGATTAGAGAAAGCAGACGTAGACAAAAACAAGTGGAAGGCAGAAAAGTAAATATCTAGATGGCTTGGCCATTTGGCATGGTCGGGACAAGAACACAGAGCGATCTACGCCTCTGGTGATCGTGTGAGATGGCGAAAATGACCGCCCTCGCTTTTCGGCATGGCACATGATGATGATGATGATGATGATTACTCATGTCACAATACTCAGAACATGCCCGTGTGTTTTCGAAGAGTGAGGATACTTAGGAGCTCCAGTTACCGCTCTATTTGTTGTCTCTCGACAACCGACATCACGACACTGAGAACAAGCCCACGAGTGTTCTGTCTGCCCAGAAGGAATCTCGAAGAGTACGGATGCTTAGAGTTCCAGTTGCCGCTTTGTTGTCTCTCGAATATCGGGTGGTGTGATAGTTTGTTCCGTTTTCAGTCTTCGTAGACTTCCATGGATAAGACACATTAGGAGGATGGACGATGGCAGAATAATAAAGTACATTTTTCTTGGTGAATTACAGATGGACAAAAGATCTCGGGGTCGGCCTCTACTACGATACAAAGACATGTGTAAGCGGAACATGATTGATACAGGCATTGATTTTTGTACTTTGGGAGCAAGTCGCCGCTGATCGCATTGCATGGAGAGAATAGATCTGGAAAGAAATAGATAGGAGACAATGATTGCAGATAGGTTACATACTGAGCATGTGAGGCGTCAGATGGTGCTTGATGGTGGAAATGACTACGTATCCATTGTGGACGAATATAAACCGCGAGAATTGGTCTGATAAGTCACATTCGCTACCGCCATGGATTATGCCTTCGTTGAAGCACAGTGTAACAAACTATCGTCTGTCAAGACGGCAAGGTGCCAGTCTGTTGTCTCTCGACAACCAACGTCACGACACTCTGAATATGCCCAAGTGTGTTCCATCTTCCCTGGGGGGAATCTTGAATAGTACGTATACTTCCAGTTGCAGTTGCCTGTTGGTTAGCCTCCGACTCAATCAAGATCCTTCCTATTAGTTCCGAACTGGATTCAGGGTTTCACCAAGCGTTGTCGCAAGAAATCATCGATTTGTATTTCTAAGTGCAGAACACAATCAATTAATGCATTTTGAAGAATGATAGTATAGAACTTCTTCACGCGCCTTGGAGTGTATTGGGAATACGGTATTGGGAATACGGGCTGATTGACTGACGTCCAGAACACCTACAAGGAGCATATTGTGGCCGTAGGAAAGATATGAAACTTTCTAGTCTATGATAGTCTGTTGCACGTGCCAACACAAACCAATGACTACACGCGTTTACCATTGATAGAATTAGAAATCCAGTTAGGCACTAGCTGGAAGGACCGGGGTAAAGGACGGCGACGGTTGCTGAGTAACCAGCTAGTCACTGAAACTATGAGTATCCGTACTCTTCGAAATATCTTGAAAGAGACGGGGCACATAAGGGGCATGTCCCAAGTGTTACGACGTCGATGTTGGTGACAATTCCTGACCCTGGGTATGCAAATACACAAGGCAAGAGACGCGGTGAAGGAGCGAGAATCTGTCCAGCGGGTTATAATGAGAGCGACGTTCTACACATGGCCACATGACTATTCCGTTTCCTGTATGACACTTCGAGGTCATCTAGTTGCCTATAGTGAAAGACATTGTAATGGGTGAAACAACACATTCAAGGATTCTCAAATTCACCATCATTGTGTGTTATGCCTATTATCGTGGGCAATCATGTTTCACCATCTAGCACGATCACTAGAGTCGTGGACCAGCTCTGTGTTTTTGTCTCGATTGTGCCATTTGGCCCAGCCATGAAGATATCTACTTCTCTGCTTTCCCTTTGTTCCTATCCAAGCAATCTTGCCAGTTGTCACCAAGTACTCCAATTTATTTCTTCTCATAACGCGCCCACAAAATCGTAACTACAAGGACGAGTCAATAAGTAAGTCACATAGTTGTGTGGGATGGCAGGTAAATGTAGTTGGTGTTTTCTACAGGTGTCATTAGGTGATAACAGCATCGAACTTTATATTCCCGTTCGTCAGGTGGCGCAAGGTGTCCCATGCGCATGCGCAGTGCATAAACAAATGGCGACTGTACTTACGGAATGTACAACCAAATAGCAACGTGCTGTTGTGCGTTTTTTTTTAAATGGGAAAAAGGACTGTCTGCAAAGGACATTCATAAGGAAATTTTTCCTGTTTATACTGACAAATGTTTGTCCCGTAAAGCGGTGCATAGCTGGGTAGAAAAATTTTTCTCAAGGACTCTCTAAAATTGTTAATGAAATCCGATCTGGTCGTCCTGTTGAGATTGCAACAGAGGTATCCGTAGAGCGGATGGAGGAAATAATTTGAGGTGACAGACGAGTAACGTCCACCTTACAGCCCCAACTTAGCCCCTAGCGATTTCCACTTTTGGTCCACTGAAAACCCACCTTGGCGGGAGACATTTCGCGAATGACGCCGAAGTTGAATGTGAAGTGAAAACGTGGATTAGAAAACAGAGCACGCAGTTCTCTGCAGCCGGTTTGGGAGGACTGATAAAACGATGGGATAAGTGCATCAATGTTGGTGGAAATTATGTTGAGAAATAAAGGGACAATGTGTGTATAAACATAAACTGGTTTCAAGCTGTCATCATATTTAGTTATTTTTCTACAGCCATTTGTGACTGACTTATTGACTTCCCCTCGTATCTACGTCTAAGGTCTCTAATCTATTGCTCGAATCATACATTAAATATGGGACTGGTAAGGAGGGACGTACGATCGGACGAAGTCGAGTTGTTTACATCCATTGTGTCAGTTAAACGATCAGCGCCTACACCTTGTGACATTTACTGCAGAGATTGATCATCTACGGGTGATTCCGAAATGTTATGATGTCGATTCTTGATTCAATCAAAGAGTTATGTGTGGGTCTAGTACGGAGTACGCGAGGAGGCATTCGATGTGTTTACAACCAGTACATCAATGGAATGATTAGCGTCTACATCTAGCCATCTTTGATGCGAGAGACGGAGCATATATGAATTTGTCCGGAATATTATGATGTCGATTCTTGAATCAACCAACCAATCAATCAATCAATTGACCAGTCAGACAATGGGACCAGGTTAAGGCACAAATAGCGATACGATAAGATAGCAATGAACGATGAGTGTACGCGTGTGAGCAATGGTGGACTAGCCAGGGTTTCAGCTGGCCTGATGGCAAATTGGGCCTTGATAAAATAACCCCCCCCCCCCCCCCCCTTCCGCCACTATGTTTTCCCTTCTTTAAACATTATACACTATATTTAAAATGTTATTGTCCTTTTAGACCTGACAACTAACATTTTTAGACCTAGTCCGCCACTGTGTGCGTGTATGTATGAGTGTGTGTCACATATGTAATAAAGCACACATTCTTTGTTCTATTCGTCCCCCTCGCCTTTGTACCACCTCCTGCGGAAATCCTCTGACCTGGATGAGTTCTCACGAACATGCTTTCACTAAACACTTGTCAACAGACATCGGCAACAACCGTGCGCTATTGTTTGTTTAAAATACTTTACACATGGCACACGGGACACGACTATTTGAAACAATATAGTAGCGTGACAATTCCCGTGTTCAACAACGGACACTACAGTTCGTATTCAATAATATGTGACATTTGCCAAAAACTGAAGTTGGGCATGTATATTATAAATTTGTTTCTTTAGAAACGTCGTAGTAGTTTTTAATTAGATTAATACGTCAAAAACAGTGAAAGAAAATTATTTGACTACGAAAGTTGATTAACTTTTTTAAATGCTTATGATAAAAACTTCCCGACTAGTCACAGCTAATAAATTAATCAGTTGGATAAGCGCGATTTGTGATTGATTTCTGCGTCGTGTGCTTGAGGAAGAAAATAGAAATATCATCTACGTGTACAGTTAGTTCATTCGCTGAATAGACCCACATTTCTTCTACTCGTTTATACAAATTATTTCGCATATTTTGTTAATGACAAGGGCGTTGCAAATTCTCACTACGTACACTACTAACTGTAACACTTCAATTAAAAAGTTCCCATCTACACGCCTTAAAGTGCCTGGGGCATATGGTACTAGACCCATATTTTTTATGGAGCAATCGGCATTCTGTGGGTGTTGTGGGCAGTATCACATAGATCGCCTTTATTTCTAAAGATATTTTCTGGTACCAATTTTAGACCCCTAAACATAGTGTACTTACCATTAACTAATGGAAGCCGCTGCAGCTGGACGTTTGCCTGCCTGAACGGTGGTCAAGCGTTCGGATCCCACTGAGGCGGACCTTCACAAATGTCTCGGGCTCTAAGATTTACTCAGCCTAAAATGAGTACCAGGAAATGTCTTGGGAAGTAAAGGCGGCCGGCGTGATATTGACCACATCACCCCTGGAATGCGATTGGTCTATCCAAATATGGCCACTATATGACCACTACGTCTTAAGACATGTAAAAGAGTGTTTTTCTTCACTTTACTTTATTTTAATTTTACTTTGACATAACGTTAACCTTTACTTTATTTTCCTTTACTTTTACTTTAACTTAACTTTTAACATTTACTTTATTTTTTCCTTTACGTTTACTGTACTTTTACTTTAATTTAACTTTAACTTTGCTGTTTTTTTTTTTTTTTTTTTACTTTACTTTACGTTTACTTTACTTACATTACTTTACTTTTACTTAACTGTAACTTTTACTTTATTGTTTTACTTTACTTTATGTTGTTTATTTTGCTTTACTTTTACTTTACTTTACTTTTACTTTAACATTTGCTTTAACTTTATTTTACTTTACTTTAATTTTACTTTACTTTAATTTTACATTAACTTTACTTAAACTTTATCTACTAATAAATCATTAATACAGGATTGCATTCATTCGAAGCAGAAGTCAGAAATAATCTCGAGAACCAGATTTCTCCAACATTTCTATCGTGTATCCAACTAGTAAACATTCAATGTTTCTTTCCAGCGCCTATTAACAACATATATTTACTAACGATTTGCAACAGAGCGGCGATTCCTAACAATTAGTTTTAACTACCAGAATAGCCAAATGGATTAATCAGTAAGGATTCAGCAGGGATAATCATTTGAATTATTTTAATTTGGTGCTGACAAATTCTACAAGAGAAAGATAGTATCCTAGATGTGTATACATGACACGCATACATTTCTAAGGGCGATATCAACGTTTAGTTTTCATACTGTGCATTGCTAGAGTACACATGTTCTCACAGATGTTGTTATTTGGAACTCTGCTAGGTAAGTTGTGACATTAGTTCTCCCAGTAAAGCGATTCATACCGCTCACATTTGTAGGGGATTTAATGTGCATGACCTTATTTTATCTCATGCAAAAACGTGACATAAATTTAACCCATAAGATAGTCATTGGTTGTAAGGATACCGTGATAGACAGACAGAAGAATGAATACCGTGATAGACAGACAGAAGGATGAATACCGTGATAGACAGACAGACGGATTAATGTGTGCGTGTGAGTGTGCGCACGCGTGTGTGTGTGATTGTGTGTGTGTGTGTGTGTGTGTGTGTGCGCGCGCGCGCGTGTGTAAGTGTGTGTGTGATATTTGTTGCATGTTCTTTGTAGGGCTTTGCGACCAACCTCAGATTGATTTTTTTAGAAAATTGTACGTTTAGGAGGTGGCTATTGCTTTCTAAACTCGAACTCAACGTTAAAGCCCAACTTTATGCCGATATAAGAGACCGAGCGACCGACAGAGAGAGAGAGAGAGAGAGAGAGAGAGAGAGAGAGAGAGAGAGAGAGAGAGAGAGAGAGAGAGAGAGAGAGAGAGAGAGAGAAAACAGACAGACAAACGGACAGATAGACATACGTTTAGACTGCCAGATATATAGACAGACAGACAGACAGACAGACAGACAGACAGACAGACAGACAAGCAGGCAGACAGCAGGCAGACAGCAGGCAGGCAGGCAGATAGATAGATAGATAGATAGATAGATAGATAGATAGGTAGATAGATAGATAGATAGATAGATAGATAGATAGATAGATAGATAGATAGATAGATAGATAGACAAATAGGCAAACACATGAACAGACAGAAAGTAAGACAGGCTGCAGTCAGACAAACATACAGACAGATAGATGGGTACATTAGACAACAGACAGACTAACAGACCGATATTAGATTAATGTAGTCAGGTCCATAACACATTTGTTTCTAAACGATGATATTACGACACAGTCATATATCTTTGTGTCAATTCCAGCTGTTCTTGTCATCAAATGTACAACTGCGCAGTCGGTTGTTCAAGAATGCCTGAGTGAGCAGATACAAGTGAATCAAAACGACAGCATACAAACCCCACAAAACATGACCGCGGAAGCCACAACTCTTGCGGCTTTCAACTCTATCTGCCGGTAGGTAATTAGATCTTTCCGTAGTTTGTTCCCCTCGTTGAAATATGTGAAACTGGTCATCATCATCATCATCTTCCACTTTTGCCGTCAATCGTCGTGGGGAGGAATAATTGGCACTCCAGCACCCAATGGGTGGCATTGGATAGTGTCATTCCGTGTGATTGTACAATGTCTGTGATATCGTAAACCCATTTTCGTCTCGGGCGTCCTCTTGCTCTCGTCGCAGATGATTTTTGATGTAGGGCAAGTGAAACCTGTGACTTCATAAAACTATTAAATTTATTTATGCTTTGAGAAATATATTGACAGGTGCGCCCCATTTTAATCTGCGCCCATAGATGTAAACGAACATAGAAATCAGAATAGCTTCTGTACAGAACAAAAACATGGTTGCGATGCAGTTTTCTGCTAGGGGTCTGTTATGTGATAGTGCCATCACATTTTGTAGGCCTGAGGGCAAGGAGAATGAGGCTGCCACGTTTCCCCCACTTAGCAGGAGACGAACCCAGGCATAGGGACACAGAAGTATGATATTCAAGATTGATAATTCACAGACAACAGTAGTATGGTATTCAGTGTCGATGATTCGCAAACACACATTGGTACATTGGTATAGTACTCAGTGTCGATGATTCGCAGACACACAATGGTGTAGTATTCAGTGTCGATGATTCGCAGCACACAATAGTATAGTATTCAGTGTCGATGATTCGCAGACACACATTCGTGTGGTATTCAGTGTCGATGATTGGCAGACCCCGCCCCCCCCCACACACACACACTCTCTCTCTCTCTCTCTCTCACACACACACACACACACACACATTAGTATTAGTAGTAGTAGTAGTAGTAGTAGTAGTAGTAGTACTATCATCATGTGCCATGTCGATACCCGTAGGCGGCCATGTTTCGCCATCTCACACAATCACCAGAGTCGTGGATCAGCTCAGTGTTCTTGTCACGACCATGCCATGTGGCCAAACCATCCAGATATTTACTTCCCTGCCTTCCCCTTGTTCTCTCTCCACCCCCCCCCCCCCCCACCCCAATCTTGCCAACCGTCACCGAGTTCTCTAGTTTATTTCTTATCATAACGTACCCAAACAACTTTGTCTACGTCTAATTTCTCTAATCAGTTTACGGTTTTCATTTGCTGTTGTAGGACTTGCTAATATAAACCCCTCCCCCACCCGCCTTCTTCCCCCATGTCATCACCATATTATTCGTCTGTCTCTAATTATTTTCTCCCAGTGTGTTTAGCTCTCCCTCTTTTCCTCCCAGTGTGTTTAGCTCTCCCTCTATTTCTCCCAGTGTGTTTAGCTCTCCCTCTATTTCTCCCAATGTGTTTAGCTCTCTCTCTATTTCTCCCAGTTTGTTTAGCTGCCCCTCTATTTCTCCCAGTGTGTTTAGCTCTCTCTCTCTCTCTCTATTTCTTCCAATGTGTTTACCTCTCTCTCTCTCTATTTCTCGCAATGTGTTTAGCTCTCTCTCTCTCTATTTCTCCCAATGTGTTTAGGCCTCCCACTATTTCTACCTGTGTGTTTATCTCTCTCTCTCTCTCTATTTCTCCCAATGTGTTTAGCTTTCCCAGTGTGTTTAGCTCTCTCTCTATTTCTCCCAATGTGTTTAGCTCTACTGAGAAAGCACTTTACAACACAATCTTCCTACCAACTCTATGCTACCAATGCCAAACCTGGACAATGACAGAAAAAGAGAAAAGAAAAATCACAACAACCAAAATGAGGTTCCTGAGAAGAATACTCAACGTATCAAGAAGAGATAAGATCAGAAATGAAGAAATCAGGACTAAAGTGGGGGTTAAAGCTGCTCTAGATTTTATTAGAAAGCAGCAAGTCAAATGGTTTGGCCATGCAAGTAGGCTACCAGTCAACAGCATGCCACAACAAGCAATGATGTACAGACCAGATGGAAACAGAGGAAGAGGCCGACCACGTAAACGTTGGACGGAGGGAATAACAGAATCCATGGGAATGTCGATATACGAAGCCCATAACCGGGCACTCTCACGAAGTTTATACTTCACCTCGACACCGCAAGGTACAAGAGGAACATGATGAGATGAGAAGATGAGAGTGTTTAGCTCTCCCCCTCTCTCTCTATTTCTCCCAATGTGTTTAGCTCTCCCAGTGTGTTTAAGTCTCCCTCTATTTCTCCCAATGTGTTTAGCTCTCTCTATATTTCTCCCAGTGTGTTTAGCTCTCTCTCTATTTCTCCGAGTGTGTTCTCTCTCTTTTTCTCCCAGTGTGTTTAGCTCTCCCTCTATTTCTCCCAGTGTGTTTAGCTCTCTCTCTCTATTTCTCCCAATGTGTTTAGCTCTCTCTCTATTTCTACCAATGTGTTTAGCTCTTTCTCTATTTCTCCCAATGTGTTTAGGCTCCCTCTATTTCTACCAGTGTGTTTATCTCTCTCTCTCTCTCTATTTCTCCCAATGTGTTTAGCCCTCTCTCTCTCTCTCTCTCTATTTCTCCCAATGTGCTTAGCTCTCTCTCTGTTTCTCCCAATGTGTTTAGCTCACTCTCTCTCTCTCTATTTCTCCCAATATGTTTAGCTCTCCTAGTGTGTTTAAGTCTCCCTCTATTTCTTCCAATGTGTTTAGGTCTCCCCTATTTCTCCCAATGTGTTTAGCTCAGCTCTCTCTCTCTCTTTCTCCCAATGTGCTTAGCTCTCTCTGTGTTTCTCCCAATGTGTTTAGCTCGCTCTCTCTCTATTTCTCCCAATATGTTTAGCTCTCCCAGTGTGTTTAAGTCTCCCCCTATTTCTCACTATGTATTTAGCTCTCCCAGTGTGATTAAGTCTCCCCCTATTTATCCTAATGTGTTTAGCTAACTCTCTATTTCTCCCAGTGTGTTTATCTTTCTCTATTTCTCCCAATGTGTTTAGCTCTTCCTCTTTTTCTCTCAGTGTGGTTAGCTCACTCTCTATTTCTCCCAGTGTGTTTATCTTTCTCTCTATTTCTCCCAATGTGTTTAGCTCTTCCTCTTTTTCCCTCAATGTGGTAAGCTCACCCTCTATTTCTCCCAGTGTGTTTAGATCTCCCTCTATTTCTCCCAATGTGTTTAGCTCTCTCTCTATTTCTCCCAGTGTGTTTAGCTCACACTCTATTTCTCCCAGTCTGGTTAGCTCACACTCTATTTCTCCCAGTGTGTTTAGCTCACACTGTATTTCTCCCAGTGTGGTTAGCTCACCCTCTATTTCTCCCAGCGTGTTTAGCTCTCCCTCTATTTCTCCAGTGTGGTTTGCTCTCCCTCTATTTCCTTTGTCATGTGGGCTCCAGAGAAAGGAATTTCTAGTTATACAATTATCAGTGTTCCCAAGGTGTGCCGCTTCCGACAACAAAACCCTTCTTCATTTGCTGACGTCTTTCTAGTTGAGTCCAGAAGCTTCTCATTAATGTGCAGGCTATTATTTAACTTTGAAAACCCCGAATATTACCAGGGATAGAACACACATCTTAGGATGTGTGAAGCGAGCATTCCCTCTTCTCCGCCACCAGTTCGGGGCAGTATATACTAAATTAAAGCTCGCTACTAGACTTCCATTCAAGATGTATTACTGGGAACACGTTTCAGACGTCCATCCAATGGGACGTGTTAAGTTAAAGGAACTCCATTTCAGTCTTCATCCACGGAGATCTGTTACAAGGAAATCGATGTCAGACTTGTATTCAAGGAGATATGTAAAAGGGAATTCGTTTTCGGACTTATATCCAAGAACGTAGGTCAGCATGGCCGAATGGATAAGAACTTCTGTTCTTAAACATTCCTGTGCTGATTCCGAGGTAAGGGGTTCAACTGTGCAACCTCTACAACGGACAGTTGGACTAAAATGTTGACCCTCGACCTTGACTTGGGGACGTAAATTACAAGTACCTCTGAAGTCGGAGTAGGTTCGCCTGATGGTAAGGGACCCTTTTAATAGGGACAGCTAGTCCAAACTCATTCCAGCACAACAAAAAGTTGCGTGTATGGACTACGCTGTTCAAAGCGAGCGAGCGCAAACAAAATATATCAAAGAACATCTGCTTAAGGGAAATTGCATTTCAGACTTGAGATTAGTTACAAGGAATTCTCTTTCACACTTGCATCTAGGGAGATTTGTTACAGTGAAATTGCATTCAGATTTGTGTCCGGAGATCGGCATGGCCGCATGGATACGAGCACCTATTCTTAAATATCCTGTGCATTGTTGCAGTGATAGCGGGTTCAACATATACACATCAGTTGGACTAAAATGATGACTTATCGCTCTTGATATGGGGATGGTAATTACAAGTACCTCTGGGCAAGTTTACGTTCAGTAATTTGACACTGCTTTCTGAACGACCGGCACCCATACCATTTCATTAAAAAAAAACCAACGCAAGGTGGCAGCAGACCACCCGTTCCAATGGCTTTATTACAAAAGCATGAAAGAAACATTAACAGGTGTGGTAGAATAAAACAAAGCATTCATTTTGAATGAATTATGCACCATGGGTTGGTCAGAAGAAGTCGCCATAGGCATTCAGGCAAGCATCCCATTGCTTAGATAGGTGGTGTATGCCGTCCGTAAAAAATGATTGTGGTTGTTCACTGAACCGCGTTCATTACGTCTGCATCTGTATGAAATCGTTGCCCCTTGAGAGCTTTTTTTAGAGGTCCGAACAAATGAAAATCACATGGTAACAAATCAGGACTATAGGCTGGATGTTGCATAATTTCCAACTTCTTCCTTGCTAATGCTTCCTGCACAATCTTTGCGACATGTGGACGAGCATTATCGTGCAACAAAATCACACCGCGAGAAAGCATGCCGGGTCGTTTATTCTTGATGGCTTTTTGCAGCTTGTCTAGTGCTTGCAAGTAGTGGGTAGAGTTGATGTTGACACCAGGTTCTTTAAATTTGGCGTTCCTCTTTTTGGTGGTCGGTCAACATCCCTGGTACCACTGTGAACAAACCTTCCGATATTGCAGTTTCTTACGAACGACCCTTTGAATTGTCCCAATTGACAATCAAATTCTTTCGCTAGCGAACGTATGCTTCGACAACGGTTCATCTGTACTGCTGCATCAATTTTGGCGATTGATTTTTTCTGTTGCAACAATATGCACTTGACCCGGCCGTCGAAGATCTATCGTGAACTGACGTCCTTTCTGAAACATTCGTGTCCAGTCTGTCACTGTTGTCTTCGACACACATTTGTTACCGTACGCCGCCTGCATTCTTTGATGAATGTCCACTGGTCGACATCTTTCAAATAAAAGAAACTGAATCACCGCTTTTAGAGCTTCTTTGGACGGATTTTGGATCAACCGGGCCATTTTCTCAACGGTCAGAAACCGAACCTATGCATCATGAGGCGATAAGCACGTGCTATTTTATTCACTGGTCAGTACTTATCACATGACTACGACATGATCATGTTCAACGTACGCAATTACGCGCGGTGCGGCACGAACGGATTTCAAATGAACGCCCCTTATAGCATTATTCTACACGTTATCTCTGAGCTGCCTTGTACATGAAATACAAGTATTGTGCACTTTCTTTGCAGCCACTACATGGAGTATGTGAAGTGCTTCTTGACACGTCTACACCCTTCGGACCATCCTGCTGACAGGTTTCTGCGTCTGATCTTCTCCCCTCCTGATTTGCATCTCGCTTATAAAGGACTCTGTACGCTGGATCTAGAGAGTAAGTTGCAAGCAAATAATTGTGGGGCCTAAACACATACGGAGACGTGTAGGTCAGCATGGCCGAATGGATAAGAACGCATGTTCTTAAACATCCGGTGTGCTGATGCCAAGGTAAGGGAATCAACCCCTCCAACGGACTGCTGGACTAAAATGTTGTCCTTTCGTCCATTTTCTTTGGCGTAAATTACAAGTACCTCTGAAGTCGGTGTGGGTTCGCCTGATGGCGAGGGACACTGTTAACATTGAAAGCACGCAATATTCAGTCCAGCACTACTAGAAGTAGTGTGTATGAATTACACTTGAGTTCAAAGCGAGCGAGCGCAAAACAAAAATAATACGGAGAAGAGAATTACAGTGATGCATAAGATGGGGAGATCATGCGCGGAGCTGCTGGGGATAGCACAGGATGATGGTACTGTTTGACATGTGTTTGTTCAGTGCCTATGCCGTGAATAAACCAGCACAGAAACCAGCCGCTATATGCTGCAGGATTTACTGGGGAGGAGATCTGAGCACTAATGGACTGAATGGTTCGATGTGCTATGAGGATGATCTGTCGACTAACTAACTAACCAGCTAACTAACCAACCAACTAACCAACCAACTAAACAACCAACCATCTAACTAACTAACTAACTAACTAACTAACTAACTAACTAACTAACTAACTATCTAACCAACTAACTAACGAACTAATTAACCAACTAACTAACTAGCTAAACAACTAACTAACCGATTAACTAACCAACTAACTAACTAACCACCTAACCAACCAACTAACTAACCAACTAACTAATCAACTGACTAATTAACCAACCAACCAACAATCTAACTAACTAACTAACTGACTAAGATAAGAGGATAAATTTATTAAGTGAGAGATTGGGTTACTAATGAACATGCCTGGAGCGCAATGAGGGTGATCTGTCGACTAACTAGTCCCTATGCCTCGTTGAGGGATAAAGTGCAAAAGAAAAAGAAGAAGCAGAAGTGAAACAGAAACGAGAAAAAAATAAGAATGACCAAAGAAATATTTAACAATATAAAACAGTGTCTGACATGGAAATAACTCACTTACCATTTAGAATTAATCGTGATGTTACACGCGGCAGAATTTTTCAGCGGGACGGTGCCTGCTTTTATCTCCAGAGGATCCCCTTGATGTCCCAAGGTCATGGGGCATCTCAGGGTTGAAGGACAGGACCGACAATTTTAAGAGACTGGCGTGTACATGGCAGATCTTATAACAATTCCTCGGCAAAAGGACGAATGGACCACCTCACGGACGAACGGACCACCTCACGGACGAATGGACCACCTCACGAACGAATGGACCACCTCACGGATGAACGGGCCACCTCACGAACGAATGGACCACCTCACAAGTTTAATATAAAAACATGTAAAAATTTAACCATGAACAGGAATACCCTGGTCCTTGAAAAACTTTCTATGTGGCCGAAGGAATTAGGGCGCTCTATCTTAAACACCCGGTCCTACACACGTCAGTTTAGACTTCAACGTTGACGCAAAGGCAATCTGAGGTTGGCTTTGATCACAAAGTTCTGCAAAGGAGATGCAATTTTTTTAAAATAAGAACAATTCTCTTATTATACAAGATCTGAAAATCGAAGACAGCTAGCTCATAATCACCTACAAACCGCTCAAGGAGATCTCGGATGTATCGAATTTCTGTTGTGAAGAACAATTTGCTTATCCCCGACAATATTCCTTCTTTATCTGTTGCCTCTTATAAGAGGCATGCCAAGCTGCTGATTCTCCTTAAATTAATTAGGATATTTTGTCTAATAACGTTATGAACCACACAGCAGGTATAACTAGATTTTGGCTCAATAATACTTGAATCAATGTCAGCAACTGAAGCCAACTGCAAACTTAAAAGATGAAGTAACTGCTGAGTTGAACAATATGACTGCTGTTTAATCGACATCTGAAACTATTCGTTGTAATGAATATCTTGAACATCCAGACTGCCTGTTATTACCAGGCGGGCGTCTGAATTATAGTTACAATGCATATTCAAAATACACCAAACCTGTTACAAAGTGTTCGCCATTGTTCTTGTACCTCTGTGCATGTCCTTCTCTCGTTTACACAGTCTGTCTTCGCCGCTGCCTAGATTCCGTCTAGGTTTCTACCCGCCGTCTCTGAATAAGTGGCGTTATCAATCTGTTACAAGATCCTTCCATGTGTTATCCACTTTAAAGCCACTGACAAATGCCAACAATTCTGTAGCCAGGCCAATTCGTTCCAGAATCAAATTGCACTGCCTTCTCTGTCGAGAACTCCACAAAGTCTGTTTGTTGTCAAACGACGTCAGCGTGACGTTTTCTCTCTGTTGACACTTGTCCTAGTTTCTCTGAGCATTTGGCTTCTAGGATTCTCCACTTAATTGCTATGACGTAATTATTTGGCACCCGCTCTATGGCAAGGAATATCTGATAAGAAGACCTATTTCTTGTGTCCCAGGTGAGTTCGCCTTATCAGGTCTGCACTGTACTATGGCTATATGAAACGTCGCAGTAGCATGGAGAGAGGTCAGCATGGCCGAATGGATAAGAGGAACAACAATTGGCTTGTAGAGAACAGTGATGGAAGCACGCTGCTGTAAGTAGAGACAGGGGTCGGCCAGCACGAAGACGGACACCTTGGGAGTGACAATGTATGAGGCAGAGACACTGACAAAGGGATCAAAATTCTGTTCCTGGGGCCGTGATGATAAGTTCCGCGCGGGTCTGCTGCATGGTGACCATACATAACAAGAATTCAGTTTGTAACAAGTGTAATTCTGGAAAACACCCATTTGGATTTTCACTGGTGCTAAGGAGGCGGTGCACTGTGTTGAAATTCTCCATGGGCGGTGACTAAAACACGCATATAGTTACCAGTATACATTAAGGATGATTCTATACTGAATAAACCAGCATCATACATGTTTTCTGTCTGTCTGTCTGACTATTTATCTGTATTCTACTTGCTATCAGATTCGCTGGGTTGGTCAATTAACTCACATGCCAGATCACATGCTCCCTAAACGAATTTTTTTACGGCGAGCTGCGTTGTGGTAAACACCCCCAAGGCGGCAGAGGAAACGCTTTAAAGACACTATGAAAGTCTCACTGAAAGCTTTTGACATTCATCTTGACACCTGGGAGGCTGTTGCCAATGACCGAAATTCGTAGCGTACACCATTACATAAGGGCGCAGTCACTTGTGAAGCAACCACGACTGCAAGAGTTGCGAAGAAAAGGCTGGACAGAAAAACCACTGCAGGAGATCCTCCCCCTGGAACGTCAAGCATTCTTTGCTCACATTGTCAAAGAACATTTCGAGCCAAAATAGGCCTTATCAACCATCTTAGAACTCACGGCTCCAAACTTTCAACCCCACTGGATGAAATGAATGGTCATCATCATTCTTGATGGACAAACAAGATTCTATGTGCTTGAAAAGAAAGTGTACCACAGCTGTGTTTTTTTTTAAAACCGTCATTGAGTACTTGTGTATTGCTCGGAAGTGACATTTCGACAGTCAAATAGGTTTTCCATGTAGGTTTGTCTCTTGTTTGCACGTTCCCACACAAAGAATTTGTTGATATAATATTTCGACTATAAAATAGGTATTCCGCGGATTTTGTCTCTCGTGTATGATGTAATATTTCGTCTGATAAGTAACTTGTCCATGTAGTTTTGTTTCTCGTTTGCATGTTCCAAAACAAAGACATTTGTTAAGGAATATTTCGACTGACAAATATGTTTTCCATGTAGTTTTCTTTCTCGTTTGCACGCTCACACACAAAGACGTTTGTTGATGTAATATTTCGTCTGATAAACAGGTTTTCCATGTGGTTTTGTTTGTCATTGTCTGTTCACAGAAAAAGACAATGGTTGATGTAATATTTTGTATGACAAATAGGTTTTCCACGTAGTTGTGATTCTAGTGTGCACGTTCCATCAGAACGACTTTAGTTGATATAATATTGCGACTATCAAATAGGACAGTAGTTTTGATTCTCGTTTGCATGTTCAGAGAAAATGAGATTTGTTGAATCGTTAGTTAATGTTTGTCTACCGATTGCCAAGCCAGCACCGCGAAGTTTAACGTTAATTTGTTTTAACTCTTCCCATCTCTGACCTTTATCATTTCCTACACTTTCATTCAGCTCTTCAAACAAACATCGGCTGCCTGTTGAGCACACCCGAAGTCCGGCGGTGCTACAGCAACTTCAACCAGGGTATCAACAAAGTTGTCAACTTGGACAAGCAACGAAAACTTCCACGATCTACTGTTCAAGAACTGGCTTGCAAGTCAGTCGCCAATTGCACATTATTTTTAAAATGTTGAGAAAATTGATGTCTGGTGTTAGCCTCTTGACCATCTTGTCTGCACCAACCTCCTTGCGATAGATGCAAACCCGTATCAAGGCTTAGGTGTCCTCAAAGTCAATGCATCGTACTTAAGATTTAAAACTTAGTCTTTTAGGGCAGGCATGATGAAGTGAAATAGTCTTGATAACCGCATTATAAATTTTTTCTTTAGTTGCATATACTTTACAGGACGTCGCAGTCAACCCCAGCATTTTTTGGCTGTTCTTGATTTCTTGGTAAGTTTACGTTTAATAGTTTGCCATTGCTTTCTGAACGACCTGCACCTATACCATTTTATAAAAACACCCCAAGGTGGTCTGCTGCCAATTCGCCCGCAGCTGTGTTTCGAACTCAGTATGTAGGAGTACTAACTGCGTCTGTAAATTCATTCGCCACGGAGCCGGTACATTATAATCAAAAGATGTAATTATTTAGTTGTATGCCCTTTACCTTAGAAGTTAGAAAAAAAGAGTTCTTGCGTGTTACATTGATCCAGTTTTAACATGCTGCTGCGAATCTTGGACAATTAGTAAATAGGCGAACATATCTCTAGAAGCCTTGGAGATGTGGTTTTATTGAAGAATGCTGAAAATTCACTGGACAGCCAAATTGAGGAATCTGGACATTATGAGGGAAGCTAAGTCGCAAAGACAACTTATTAAAAACATCAGGAAGAGGCAGTCCTCAATTCTTGGCGACATTATGAGAAAACAGAAACTGGAACATGTGACAGCCGGAAAGATTTATGGAAAGAAAGATAGAGGGAGACAGCGTGAGAAAACCCTTGACAGTCTTTTGTCATGGCACGGAAGGGAGTCAACGCATGAACTGATCCATGCCGTCAAAGATCGCAATTTGTGGAGAAACATGATCGTCCACGTCAGCCACCAAGGCACTGAATGGATGATATTCTTTACCGGATGTTGAAATCAACCCCAACATTTATTGACTGTTTGTGATTTACTTGGCAAGTTACTTCAATATTTTGCTATATCTTTCTAAACCGTCGACGACTCATACCACATAAAACAACGCAAAAGCTCTCTGCTTCCAAATTTGCAGCGGCTGATTTCCGAACCCTCTGATCGGTATATCGGGAAATTGTGAAACTCTATTTCGTTATTCTCTAAGCCACAGTGGTTATGGTGTAATTAGGGTCGCATACTTTTATTCACCAACACATGGTCATATTTATTCAGAAGAATACAATAGACTACACAAAACAGCCGCAACAGTATACTATATCCATCATGAAACCCATATAGAATTTATACACACATTCTATACAATACATGTGTTTTAACAGTTTCATTATCAGTGACTAATCAACAACAAAACGTGTCCCAAAGCAGGAACCCGGGGTGAATCTCGATGTGAAAGGGCCATCCCATTGTGTAGGCCTGGATGAGCTGGGGATTGGGTGGCAGTCTTTCCCTCACTTAGTGAGATGACGAGTGCTTGCATCGAACTCTCATCCGACCGTGCTCATGACATTAGCAGCGTGGCTCTCTATCAACCACGCTAACAGCGCGCGGATCAGCGATTAGCTTAATCTTCATTACAACTGACAGCACTAATTGGACCAGTTTTTAGTATCAGGCTTTAATGTCCGGCTTGTTCCTATTTTGATGCGAAGTTCTACATATTTATTTAGTCACTTTGGAAAATGGAAGCAATAATACAAGCAATACGTTCAACACACGTCAGTATATAGAAGCACACAGAGAAGCAAATATATACAAATACAATGTAACCGATTCAGTTCCAAACAAACAGTAGGTTGGGACCAAACAAGAATAGATGGCGGAAAATGGGAAGCAAGGGTGTGTCACAATTTTGATTTTAAAAGTTGTTAATATGGTAGTAGACATGTTGTTTTATATA